>PNEQ01102434.1:195645-243104 GCA_003012365.1 Medauroidea extradentata | reverse complement strand
TGACGTTTCTCATTTGACTGTACCAATCACAATAAGGTTACTGTAACCACACACGTCTGTGATTTGCGTGTAAAACCCCACGACACACGAATGTCAAAACATCCCATCTCTGACCGTGAAGCAAGTCTGCAGACGTGCACACAAGTCACTGACACAAAGTGAGGCAAATTCCTTTTCGCGAAAAGTTCATGCCTCTAACAATAGGGTATACGAATAAATTAGAAGGTTTTCTGACGCGTGATCAGGCCACACACAACTGTCAATGTGAGAAGCATTGTTTTTCTGAATTTGGTCCGTACACCAACTCATCGAATGTTTCATCACAATCGGACCAATAGTATACGATTCCAACCATTACAATAAAAAACGGATAATCTTACTTCACTAAATTTTTGTCGAAGTCAGCAAAAGTGTTAAATGTTACTGCAACCCGTACAGAACTACTAATTAGGGACTTACATTCACAGAGTTAAAATAAAGACTCAGTTAATAAATAAATCAGTTTTCAATGGGTCAGTTCCAAAGAACGCTCTATTAACTAGATATTATTTTACGTGACACTGCCTGACATTTGTTACATAAACAACTATTACAAAACATATTTATACTAACGTAAATTCCAAAGTGACAAAACATTTAAAATATAATAAATTAAAAAAAAAATTGCACTGGATTTTCATTTACTCCGCGCGGTAGCTCGTAACGTCTAGTTTCAATGAGATCTTTTTTTATTTCCATTTCACTACGTGCATTGATATTTGTTTTTGTGGCTCTTAGGAACGCGTAACATGCACATTTTGACTTTGAAATGTTGCTATGGAAAAACTGGCAGAGATAACTTTTTTTATATGAGTAAAATGTTATCCCAAGAAACGTTTACAAAACCAACATATTAACACGCAAATGTAAAACTACGGGTTTTCCCCACCTGAATGCCCATAAGTGTATTTTCTGTGGTTGACCAGTGCATTGAGAACACATATTGCAGCATAAAAAAGTGTATCTCAAACGTACTGTATGAATGGACAACAAACGTTTTCCGGTGGGTCTCTTAAATAACACAATAAACTTAAACGAAACTGTAAACAGAATCGGTGGTAACGTACCATACCCCATAGAGTTAGGTATCGTAAATGTACCGTATTAAGTTGTGTAAATTTTGAATACCTCTCAGCTATACTCGTAAATTTGTTATCAGGGAAGCTATACTTCAGAATGACAAATCTGGCGCGACCCGAAACCCCGAAAGACTGTTAACGGAAATATTAAGAAAAGTCGTGATGTGTGTAGTTTAATTGGGGCTCTGCCTTTTTTTTTTTTTTTTAGTATGCAATCCCTATCTTCAACGCAAGCTAGGTTAAAAACTGACCTAGCATTGGAGGTTAAACGTTAAACGTAGAAACAAGTAAAAGAAATTCCTATAACTGACACTAACTAGAATGAAAACGAATACACAAAAATAATCCATTATTATCGAAAGAACATGGACTTACATTACTTATTCATGAAAATTTTATTTATCTATTTGTTTTTAAACTTTTGTCTCTGAATTTTCTTTTCGGTAAAATACGTTTGGCTGGCAAATTAGCTAGCTTAAGTTATTTTCGAATGATTGTTTTAGTAATGTGGGATTTAATTTGTCTTATTGGAAACAACTAAAATCACCGACGATATTGCGACCTGACTACATATGTACGAACATTAATACAGCAGATTCTATCTGGCATTAAGGCACCCGCCTCGTTGCAAATAAAATCACACTGCAGCGTGTTTGAAGAAAAGGTTTTACACCGAAACTAATACACGTGTGTTCACGCCGTTTCTCTACGAAAAGAACACACACTTCAGACGACTGCCCTTAAGTACTTTCAAGACAACACACATATTAGAAATCCCCTTTTAGGGCACGTCAAAATGGGTTAAAACGGGATTTTCAGGCTGCTATAGCGGAAAATATACTAACCGAACACATGTGAAACCACTTAAGGGTAGTGCATTGGACTTTAGTAAAGTGATTTCGTAAATAAAACAATAGGGTCACCTCTTAAAGTCCCATAGGAAATTTGTTTTTTTCGCGAAGACTGCACGCCTTAAGCGTAGAGGCGACGCACCGTTGTATGGCCCATACGACGTCGCCCTTAGCACCATACCTCACTCACACAATCACATGTGCCACGAGGCGGGCCCCTTAAGGCGCCCGCCTACTTGGCGTGTGTTAGTGTGAGTAAGGCACGGCGCCAAGGGCGATGTTGACCGGCTCATCTGGTGCGATATAACCTCTAGCGCAAGACACTGAAACGGCTTGCAGTAGTATCGTATATCACTCGCCTGGCTGACACTTTCAGTGGTAACCTTGCTGGTGAAAAGTTTTAAGCAAATTCCATTAGAGTAGTTTCACACGAATTCCGAGAGTAGTTTTTCAGATGTAAAAGGTTGAAAAAGCTTGTTTTTTTTTCTTTCACCTTTGAAGAGCTCCGATATGATTTTTCTGATTTACGTGATGTTTTGAAGTTAAAATGCTTAAAAACTCGTCTGCCGTTCGCGTTGACATTACAATAAGGTATCAACGAAGCTGCAATTTTCGAAGGTAACCAAACACATTCTTTTAAGAGTCTACTTGGCACAATGTTGGCACTGCTACCTTGTCTCTGGCTTGTATAAATGTTAATAACAAATATAAATAAAACGTGTTCATAGACATTGGCTTTTGAGAACGGTAAAAATTGAGTATGCTTTATTTATTACACACACTGTTCGCAAGAAAAATTGTAATAATTTTTACTTTGTACGAGATAATGCACGTTTTACAGATGTTACTTGTGACTACGTATTTATAGAATGAGCATAATGACAACCGACTGATTAACGTAAGTGAAATACTTCGCATAAAAACTACACGACACTGACTAATTAAAGAAATCTTCAAAACCGCACGGCTATGTTGTATACATGCTTCAATAATATTAAACTCATAATATTTTCTTTAAATTCTAGTTCTAAAATATAGTCGTAAAGATTTTACCGAGTTTTATACATTTGTTACATGAAGTAGCACATGTGATTTCAGCGTGAAGTATTTTATTTCTGTAAATCAGTTGTAATTTGTTTTTAGTCCCGTGACTTCCAAACAGTGACTCGGCAATGCCTTGACACAAAACTATGAAATGTTTATGTATATATATATATATATATATATATATATATATATATATTTGCTAGGGAAATATAGCCAAAAGTAACGTGTACTAAACGATTGTTATCTCATACTAATATTTTACTTATTTATTTGTACTTTCACTCTCCTCGAACAGCACAATGCCTTGGCAGAGGAAAGCAAGGAGGGGGGGGGGGAGGACGAGGAGGAGGAAGGAGTCGGCCAGGGCATATTTAAGGAACCATCCCAGCATTCACCTGGAGAGATTTACGAAAAACTCTGAACAACTGAAACTAGAATGGTCGGAGCCGGGGATCGAACCTGGGTTCTTCCGAACGCGAGTGTTTTACCACAGCTCCACCACGCGTTCATCCTGAGCAAATAGTAGAAATATACAAATTCACTACAAGTAAGAATATATCCAGGGGCTAAGAATAGCTATCACTGTTCCACGAACCGAACATAGCAACATTTCGTCCCCCCCCTCCCCATCTCCTTCTGCTATACGTCTCAGACAAATATCAGGTGAGATCCTCTTCATCTGTAGCCAGTTAGAAGGATGTGACTAGAGAAAGCTTCCTCTTTCACGTTAGTTAGTAGAGTCCTACATCATTCAGGGGAAAGGCAGTGTCGTGTGACCCGCCGCGCGCTAATTACCTTTGTTTCTAAATAACGCCCCAGGTACGTGGGATTAAAAAAACACGAGGGCGGCGGGAGGTTAGGAATCCTTACCGAGTCCTTCGCTGGCCACATAACTCAATTAGCCACGCGGGGGTTACCGGTTTGCGCATGCGCTACTCGAGTGGAGTACGCCGGGCGAATTCGTAGAACTCGGAACCCTGGCCGACTTTAATTAACAACGGTCGTAACCCGGCCCGAGCACGCACTCGGTGGGCAGCGAGGGTGTCTCTCAAAAGAGCTCGTCCAACCGACCTTTCTCTTCGCCTCGTGGGGCTTCCTGCGCTCACCCGGTTATGTCCAATATTGAGTTCCATGCCTCTGCGGTCTTCTCTGCAGTGCTTATTGGAGGGACACATTTAGATCTCAATTTCCTGCTGCGGAATAACGTCCAATTCTTTCTTCACCTCTGCCTATAATATGACGATCATACTTAAGGGCATTCGGCAACGAAAAATTCGTAATTTTATAAATTGTACCAAACACGGCTGAACTCTTACACATTACATAGATGGTTATTTCCCACAAATAATAATTTTGTTCCATAGTTTTCGTAGAAGTCATAAGGGAGGTATCCACCCTTACAAAAGTTTTAACAAGTTTTAACTGGGATTAATAAAACCTATTAGGTATTAACGAAATATTCTCTCTAGTAGCAAATAAAATCATTTTTCAACTGGCCAACTGTTGGCAGAAGCGATCAACGTTCGCTAGTATGATCGTCAACTTTTGCTGGAATGGTTGTTAATCAGGCCATGTCAGTAAATATGTTTGTAGTTATACTGAAATAATTTTAATGGGGCAACTTATTTTAAAAAGACTGACATATTTCAGTATACGGTCCACAGCACTAAGTAACCCACAAGCATTTGAGTATAATAATAATGATTGTGGTACACTTGTGGTTAATATGTGGGTGATTTCATTATGCATCATGTATGCCACATGTGGCCACGGATGCATTCCGAATGTTTACTGCCTGTGGGCTGCTTATCACGATCAGATTTGCACAAGCAGGCCAGCAGATGTTTGCTATTTGGGCTGTGAATTGTGATGTTACTTTACGTTGATCTTACGCTGTTGCACAACTATCGTGGAGTACAAACATTTCTGATTGCTTTTAAAAGATGTAATACACATATATGCTACACGTTACCTTCATGGAAAACTTTATTGCGAACTGTTTGAGAGGAATATTATGCGAGGGTGCACTTTCTTGCCTACCAGGTAAGCAACCCGTGTTGCAAAGCTGGTCGTACGAGACAGTTGCCCGCGCACCGTTCTCGAAACACCGCTAGCATGTGTGTCAGGGTGGCATTGCACTGTTAGTGCGCAATATGGAGAGACAGTACACGTACTCAGAAATGACAGATATGCATATCATGTATGGTACTGTTGAAGGTAACGTAAGAGAAAGATCAACGTCTATATGCTCAGACATTTTTCAACATATACTGTCCAGGCCGTCGGATGTTCTCGTCTGTGGACAGACTATTACGCAAGACTGGAACATTCACAGCGAACAGGTATGACACCGGCGCGAGACCCAACGTAAGAACAGACAGTTTTGAGTTTGAAGTATTGGAAGGCATCGCCGATTCACCATCAAGTTGCACACACGGAATCGCTCGCGCAATGCATGCAAGACACCGACGTGTGTGGAGGGATCTGCATGAACAGACACACCCGTTCCATCGCGGAAAGGTGCAAGCATTACAACCAGCTTATTTTCAGCCACGAATCGATTTCACTAGCTGATATCTGCACCGATGCGCAGACAAACCTGGCTTTCCTCTCAGCATTTTGTTGACCAACGAGGCTTCTTTTACCTGCGATGGCGTTCTCAACAACGAAAAAGTCACGTTTGGAACGAAGTCAACAAACGTGCAATGGTTGAACACAAGCATCAAGTGACATTTTCTGTTAATGTCTGGGCCGGCATTGACGGCGACAACCTCATTGGATCGTACTTTTGCCGGCGCGTTTAAATGGTCGCTTTTATCGACAGTGTTTAGAGGGAATAACGACAGCTCTGGTGAAGGACGTGTTTTTACAGTCACGCCAGTTTATGTGGTACCAGCACGACGGAGCCCCTGCACACTTCAGTTTGGAAGCTCGTCATTACCTTACCGCCACATTTGGTGAGCGATGGATAGGCAGAGGCGGACCTGTAAAGTTGCCACCAGGCTCCCCAGAATTGACGCCACCCGATTTCTTTCCGTGAGGTCATCTCAAGACATTGGTATACGAGACCCCGATCAACACACTAGCTGAACTTCGCGCACGGATTAGCCTGTACTACTTTTCGCAACATCCCACACATGTTTGATCGCATCAGTTCGTCGCTGTCAGTTGTGTAGCGAAGTAGGCGGTCGGCGCTTTGACCAGTTACTGTAAAATACACGTGGATTGTTTGCATGGTACGTTCTCGTGCAGTAACGATATATGATTTTACCTTTTGGATTACAAATATCAGCAGATCTGTTCATACATAATGCTGTCCTATCGTGTAACCTGTCTTCACATACAGCAACTAAAACGTGGTCTTATGACCAGCCTTGCAATGTGGGTTACGTACTTGGCAGGCAACAAAATGCACCCTCACGTGATAATCGTCTCAAAGAGTTCGCAATGAAGAGTTCCACGAAGGCGACGTGTATTATGTAATGTGTGTTACATCTTTGAAAAGCTATAAAAACACTAAAGTGTTACGCACACATTGGTAGGAACATACCACCTTTTTTTGTCTCGACGCAAGGAATGCTTGTACTCCACAGTGGTTGTGCTGCAACTGCTTAAAATCAACGTAAAGGAACAACCTCATTCACAGAGTCTTTCGTTAATGTCCAGTAGGTTTCATTAATCTCAGTTAATACCTGTTAAAATGTAGATTTGTAAGGGTGGAAATCTCCCTTACGAGTTACTGAACGATATATAGGTAGGGGTGACACGATACGAGTGTGGTGAAGCGTGAGAATGAAGGAAGGGGAAACGGGAAATCGCCGAGAAAACCAACCGAGAAATAACGTCCGGCGACTCGCTGATGTGAAAATCCTGGGACTGACCCCGCTGAGAATCGAACATGGATCGCCTTGACGGGAGGCGAGTGCTTTAGCATCTGCGCCAACCACAACCCTGGTAAAAAAAATGAGTTCCATTATTGTCGGAGTAAAAACAATTAACTGACTAGTGTCAATCAAACCTTCTTGAAGTCAACTGATTCTTGTTCTCAGTGTGAAGCTCGGTCCGGCGGGTGGTCGCAAAGGGGCAGGGCGCATTTACCACCGCCTCCATGCAGACACCCACAGAGTAATGGAACAATGTGCAGGGGAGCTGCCGCCCACCAAACAACGCGACAAGCCACGCCCAGCCACCTGTTAGCCCACCCACTGGTCAGCTGCCACGCGTCCTAGACCTCGATTAATACCTTCCATTATTGTGCGTTACCGTCACCTCAATTCCAGTTGCCTCCAACATCTCCAGTATTCCAATATTGGCCACATCCATCATTTCTACTGCTTTTGCGATAATTATTTAAATCCTAAACGTGAGTAGATATCGAAAAAACTGTTGCACAATTTTCTTAGAAATAGTGTAAACTATGTTAACTGTATGTTTCAAGACAAGGTACACAATGGCTTCAGCTAATCATGCATTCCCATTAACGAACTAATAAGACAAATCTTCATAACTTTTTATCTAGAAAACATTACACTACATTGTAAAAACCAATTTACACGAAACTGTGGAACAATTTCTCCATATCTTCTCTCGTTTATAAATCTAAAAAATACTATGATGAAAGCTGTAGAAATAATGGATGATAGTTGTAAAGGCAGCTAGGCAATTTAAAAAACAATGCGGATTTTATATGTTACCGACAGTCTAGAGCTGCGCTTACGGAACTTTCAGCTACAGAATTAATATGGGAAGTGAATATTAAAAATTACGTACCATTTATTGATTTATTTCAAACCGAATGCATTGTACACAAAACATTATATAAATAATAATGTCATAGAGAGAAATTTGTCAAAAAAATTATCCGCTCGTCCTTTTTTTTTTTTTGTTTTGGTTTTTGGGGGGGGGGGGGAGACGATGTGAGAAAGTGACATTTTACATTACGTTTCGGTTATTATGTTATTGATCACAACTCATTGCCAGATTTGTTAACACTATAGTATAATATTAAAAACATTTAACGAAAAAAAAATTTGTTCGCTATAGAACTACCGAGAATTATTTTTTAACCTAGATTCCCAAATTCAATTCCGTGGTTGAAAGCTTAAACAAGGTCCATATGTGGACAGCCTGGATGGATGTTATTTTTTTATCGTCAGATGTCAAGAAAAGAGAACACATAGAGCTCGATACAGACAATCGCATCACGCTTGTAGCCTGTCACACAAGGGAATCTTTATTCTATATGAAAGTTAACGTCTATTGTTTCGTTCACAAGGTTAACTTTCTTGTACAAGAAGTTGTACGCTATTAAAATGTTGAATGCCATTTTTAAAGCGGCATTTGGGGTATTGGTGATTATTTGTGTAATATTTATTGAGTCTGCACCAAAAATAAATCGTAAAATGTAAAAATGTAAATATTGAGGGTGGTAGATAATATTCTGGTGTAAGTAACATGATAAAAATATCCTGCAACATTCCTTCAAAAGCTTTTGTCTAGCTAGTGTGTGCATTTCAAAATACTTAGTCATTGTACAACAACAGTTGCGTTTGCATAATATTTCTTAAATTCAACACGTACAAAGAAGACAGCGAAACATAGAACCGTCCCTATCCCGCACTAACTAGTGTTCTAGGACTCGTTTGCTAGCCACTAGTTTCCTCTGTGGTAATTTACACGACACTATTTTGCTACAAGTCGAGGTGAACCATGAGATGATCACCTCTTGCACAAGAAATATACCCGCATGTAACAGGTTTTAGGTGCTTGACGTTGAATTGGCGTTTCGTATTACTGTCAATGAGAAAAACTGACCTTGGAAAGAAACATTTTAGTTATTTTAAGAGATTAACTGAGAACAATAAATTAATATCCGTTTTTATATGAAATTCACTAAACATGCAACCCTCTAGCAAGATTAGCAGCTTTTAAACAGCATTTATCAGCCAAAGTAAATTACTTAACTGCGACATACGGCTTTGAACGAGCATCGAATAAAATTACTCTGCAAACACTAAGTACATGGTTTTGTGGCTTGAAATTTACCAAAAATAAACTATATACAAAAATACGATTTTTTAAATTTTGTGTATTCTTATTTTGCTAAAATTAAAATTTTAATCCCGCAAAGAAAAAGTTAAGTGTAACATATCGTCGATGCCACGAAAATATCTCCTAAGTGAAAAATGACCAATACTTATTTAGTTTGCAGTTGCTATGGATGTAACACTTTATGGACTAGCGCATGACTAACAAGCCGGGCGGCTACGTGATGGAAGTCACGCCGAAACTACATCATAGAGACCTATTCCAACTATGCTTTTACCCTACGAGGCTGGCCTACACGACTCAAGTCACGTCCGAAGCATGCTGTAATGTCTATCTTTAGACCTCCGTAATGCGGTGAATCCCTGGAGTTTGGCCAGAGTGTAAAAGCACCGAATCAACAGATTTGGGGAGTTCGCTATTGGTCGTGCTAGAGGAAGGTGCTATGCTTGTGGAGAGAGACTGGTGAAGACATCTTGGTGACGTCAGAGTCTACGGTGAGGCTGCAGGCACATACCTTCGGAGCAGTATTGGGCGAAACAAGAGGACTGATGTTGCGGATCAACGGATAAGAAGAAGGTGCGCGACGGGAGTCGAACCGAAGACCGCAAGAGTGAAGACAGTGGTGCACTTGGGGTGCTGCGCAGCAGATGGTGAGCCATCACCGCTTTGGACTGTTTAGATTGTACATTGACAATATTTGAAATACTGTTGATTGGATATATGACTGAATTTTTATTGTTATTTGTAGTCTATAATTAAGGGATGGTAGATATTTTTTGTGTTTTAATTGTCGAAGTTAATTGTCATTTCTGTGACAGTAGTAAATGTGTCCATAATTAAGAGTGTTGTGAAAGTTACAGTTGATTGCTGTTTTGTGTATTTTTGTAAGCTTTGTGAGCTAGTAAATCAATAACTTAATTCAACTCTTTTATTTCTGATTGTAAGACATATATCCCAAAGAGCTCAGAGAATTGCCCACATTTAAGTTTGTGCTAAACTTGTAACAATACATTTATGAGTTGGTAAATTTTGAAGTTTCGTGAACAAGTTGGCACGCCTACATGTATGCTGTTTCATTGTATATGCTACTATACTAGAAAATACAGCGAAGCATACTCTAGCGGCTATTTTGAAAGTACGCCGTTAGGAACAATTCTCGAAACACGTTGTCGCGGGGTGTAGCAATAGTGTAGGCAACACTTTAAACACACATGAGGTCCTCCAATAATATCTAAACCTAATTTTCGAACAACTATATTGGCAAAACTGGCAGTTTTTGGGATAATTTTTTACGTGTAGTCATCCTTTTTAATGTATGAATGAGCACACCTTCTTCTTTAATATTACGCAGTGAAATTGTGAAATTGTTGGCTCGCCACGTATCATAGAGATATTCTATTCACTAAAAGGTCATGCAAGCTGGTTTAGTGACATGTACGTAATGCGAAGATTAGGCGCATTGAGCATGCCTATGTCGCTTTTAGTAAGTTGACTTCGGAGGTGCAAAATGCGGCCACTTAGGCTACCATTATAAAGACGTTCAAATCTGAAAACCATTTTTGTATACTTCGAGTGTCTGGCATAATTTTGTGATATTTTAAGTAAGTGCGTAGTGTAAGGAAGGTGTAGGAAAGAAAGCAACAATACCTACAATAATGAGTTAGGTACGGTAGTTAAAAGGTTTTTTTTTTAATTTCAAAATTGTACTGTGTTAATATGAAAATGTGCATTTCAGCAGTACATATTAAATAACATTTAGTAAAATCGTTTACGCTGTTCTCCGATTTCTTTTATGCAATTAGAAGAAAATTGTGAAATATTAAAACTTAAAATTTGATTAAATCAAAACAAATGTCATGTCGAGAAAAAGAATTCTACGTGACGTTTTCATGATTTCAAGGCAAGCTCAAGTTGAAAAGAACATTGCATTTGAATAAGAGTTAAAAATATTCCTGACACAATATTTCATAATCAATGTTTATATAGACGTATTCCAAAAATTAATTTTTTTTTTCAGTAGATAACCACATTTCTGTTGGTGAGATTCAGTTAAACACAACTTGGGACATTGGCATGAGCTGGGAGAGGAGTCGGCAATGACCTTTGTTAAGGAACCATCCCAGCATTCGCCTAGAGTGATTTCAGGAAACTATGGAAAACCCAAATCAGGATGGCCGGAGCCGTGGTTCGAACATGCGTCCTCCCGCATGCGAGTCCAACTGGTTACCGTTGCGATACCTCACTCGATTTCAAAATAAAGGCTAAGCTATTGATCCATTTGATTGTCTGCCATTATTTCGGGTGGTACAAAGGCGCATTTTAGCGGTTGAATTGGTGGCGGATTTTGTGTGAACGTAGCGCTCCTGTTTACAGCAGTGTTTGCAAACATGCTGCAAACAGGCTGAGGGTGTTTGCACGTTTCTGGCAAACGAGACAGGGTTTGTTCTAGGTTGTTTACCTTTACCATTATTCCCTGTTTTATCACGAATAAATCTGAGATCAAAAGAAACTGTATTTACGCGCAATATGGACAAGACTAAAGTTATTATGAAATATAATGACTCAATACTATCTTTATATTTCAGGCATCTGCATAATTCAATTTCCTTCTATAATTTACTATGTTGAACATGTAAAGAAAAGTGATATTAGTCTATTTACCAACATACATATTCGTGAATAAGTGTTAACCTTATATCGTCCACTTCTATTCCTGATAAAGCATTAGCAACAAAGTAATTTCGCAACTCCACGCATTTTAGCGATCTCTTGTAAATGCGAACAGCTTCCTCAAACACTAGCTAACAGCTTGTGGACAATTCAGCCGCTAAAATACGCCTAACGTTTCTTGTCCCAGTAGGTACGTTTGGCAACGATGGCGAAGAGAGAGGAAAAGAGACTGACCTGCCGTGCTGTGGCCCGACGATGCCTGAGTCGTAGGCAGAGCTGGCCGTGATGTCTGAGTCTGGGATGGTCCCTGACTCCATGCCTAGCGGCGAACTGCAGAAGTCTGAAAAAACAATCACAAGCATCACCTTACTTCAAGAAAACAGGCTGCGGCACATTTACAAAGACGGTTAACCCAACATTTTAATTATCTTCATAACTTGTATATTTGTACGAGATACGATTTGATTTGTAGACATGTACTATGATTATAGGCCGTTCCAGCACTGCATAAAGATTTCTTTCAGCTGTTTTGCAGCCATCTTTATTATTTTTAATATGAAAACTTTCATGTAACATCAAACCAGTGTAAACATTTCAACACTTTCAAAAGTTAACATCCATTGGCCCAATAAAACATGTTCTTAATTAATTAGAAGTTCTGCTGAGTGCTCAGTATACGGTGACCATCCTATAGAAATGATGGTTCCTCGCGGGAAAATTTGACATTTTGCTGGATTTTAAAACACGTTCTGCTTACCAGAAAATTACTGGCTTTAGCTCGTACTTGGAGCTGTTATCCTATTTGACTGAGCCAATAGGAATCCCGACATTGTAACATGTTATGCATGTTAGTGGTCTGCATAAATCTACGCTGTGTCAAAAGTATATTACCCATTCATACAAGTTGCACATCAGTGACTCTTAAAGGTATGTTAGCACAGAAAAATTTTCGCGATATGCAATCACCTCTAACTATGACTTAGTATTTACTGAAGCTCTCATGATAGTTTGCATTATCTTAAGTCAGTGTCTAAATTGGCATAAAACGGGTTTATGCTAGATAGGAAAACCAACTATCTTACTGAAATGAAATAATTGACACTTAAGAACGCTGTCACAGGCTACAGCGATATATGTACAAAGACAGAATTGAATGTTGTTTTTGTATTGTAAAAATTACTTAATTTAAAATTAAAAAAAATTACCATTTTTTTGACATTTTCTCGTTTCTAGCATGAAACAGTTTTAAACTGATACAAATTTGAACTTTGACTTGCCATTAAACAAAAAACAATTTAATATTTCGGTGAACCACCCACTTAAGCGGGTATTCCCCTAAATATTTTAGTTTTATGCTTGCCTCCTTGTAACATAATTTTATAATGAATTTTTACAGTCAGTGCTTATCATGACACATCATCAGCACTTAATATGTTTTTATAAGTTTAGGTGCGCTTACTGTCGTTCATAATTTTTGAGGTTCGACTGAAATAAATTCAAAATTGAAGAGCAAACTTTTAAAACCCACTAAAATCAGAATATAAATTAAATACGTGTTATGTAATGTTGGTGAGTTACACGTAAATATGTAGTTACATTACTTATAAAATTACGTGTACTATATAAAAATAATGCGAAAATTTGTTTTCATTCAAAACCAGGCGTTTCCACTCTTTATAATTTTGCATCCTAAACAGAAAAACAAACAGCTGCTATACAGAAGCAAACGCACAATAAATAGAGACTGGAAAAAATTCGCGGGGTCACTCACCTGTAGGCTAGCCTGCAAGATTATGTGTGCACTCAAGCAGACAACAGCTGTTCATTAGCTGCTCGCTGACACTGTGAAATGGTCATGCGTTCAGTTACATTTTTGTTATTGGCTCAGCGACTTTCAGAATGCGTCAAACAAGTCAAGGGCCAAGTGCGGAAGTGACAGGAACGTGCAGTTGCTGGAATTCTACCTTGTGTCGGAAAGAAAACGCTAATTTTTCAGTTCCCAAACAATAATCACACAACGCGAATATTGGTCTAAACTGGAGACGAAAATGTACATGAAAAAATATTGCACGACGACATTTTACGTGTACAATATGGCAACACTGCAGTTACGTCAAGTAAACATATAACCATGTTTGGACTGCTCGGGAGTTTAACCTGCGCACACGATACCAAGGTTAATTCTACTACAGGTTAGAAAGAAAATACGTTTTCTTATGGGAGAGCTTGGCACAGGGAAAATTTCTGCCACTAGTTTCACTTCAATCGCTAAGTGACCAGATAAATACGAAACCGAAGTAAAATTAAATTAAAATAAACTTCGAAATTACATTAGTCATTAAATTCAATTTTTAACTGAAATGAAACCGATTTCGCGTTTTAAATTATCAACTTAATGTAACTTAAAATTCAGGAAAGCTCTGTGATTGGTCAGTTTGGTGCACTAGCGATACCAGCGCTCAAGTGGCAGGAATTTTCCCTGAGCCAAACTTATAACATTGATCTTTCTAACCTGTAGTAGAATTAACCTTAACGATACGCATGTCAGAACAGCAGAAGTAATATAAGTTAAAATATCTGTATAGCGCAAGAGAGGACTAACTGCACAGCTATGTTGCCACATTGTGCACATTAAATGTCATCGTAAAACATTTTGCCATTCATATTTTCGTCTCAAATTTAGTCCAGGGTTCACGTGGTGCGTCTAGGGTCGGTTTCTGAACAACCTATATATTGGATGACATAAAGTTACGAAATGTTGCATCTCTCAGTTTAGTTACCTTTACAGCCAGGCATAACCATAATATTCATTCAGAACTATACATGACACATTTTTCATTAATAACGAACGAAATAATATACTAACTTATCTCATAGTACCAACCACAATTTGGCTGTTAAAATGACGTACAAAAATAAACCTGCCATATTATATTTTCTTTAGTAACGCAACATACACGTTTGTTCGCATTCCTGAAAAATTAGATTAAGTGGACTTGTCTAGTTATGGAATTTTGCTCCGCAATTAGTTAATCACTTATTACAATCTCACAGATCACAACAGTAATGAAAATTTACAAATTAGACAGTTAAGTAACAGGTTAGACAGTCTATGCCTCCTTGCTTGGGGTTTCGTTTCAAGTTAATTAACATCGAAGTTACGTTACGAACAACTGAAACTATATGCAAGATTTTAAGAAAACTACGACGTTAAAATATCGACCAATGCCTAGTGGAGTCACTTATGATATCTGCGTGTGTGAAACATGGTGGGCGTTGTCGTTGGCCGGTAGGTTTCTTCGGAGTGCTCATGTTTGCCATGCCTATGCATTCCGCTGATAGGCCTACTACTAGTGATCAAGATCCTGCTCATCAGCGCATGGGCCCAAGTTTCTCGGCTTTTGAAAGGCTTATTATTATTATTATTATTATTATTATTAAGTCAAACGAGACCAGATAACATAAAAGTGCTATATAACTTTGTTGCAAATAAGATTTCTATGTAATGTAATTTTCCCCGACAACAAGGAAGAAAATTATTGGTATTTTATCAATTGATAGGAAATTTCTTTTGTAAACTAATTATTGTCATGCTGTATTTTGTCTCGGCAAAATAAAATTGCCTATTTATGGCCAGTTATAACGAAATTACATAGCGACTTGACAATATATGCTCTCGTTTATATGTAAAAAAAATATCGTCAAATTGTAGAAACTCGAACCCAAACACATAAGCTCACCTCATACGCTTATAAAATCAGTAACATCATTTATCATATGCCTGCACTAATAAATAAGTACATCATTGTCCGCAGTCTGCATTGCCTATTGCAGCAACGGTTTTAAGATTTTTCTGGACATTTTATTGCATTTCAAAAAACTAAAAACTAATCAGCTGTGTGCCGTGAATTCCCCAATAATTTAAATAATGAAATTATGAGTTAATGCAACTATCTAAACAACAAGGGCAATCAAAATTTCTGGAATTTTACTATAAATTACGTTTTATTTTCTTGCATCGGTGTTTGATAATTGCTACTAATATTGTTACATTCTGAACCGCTTAAGTTTGGTTTGTAAAAACTTAACTTTCATCAAAATTAACTTAATTTTTTTCATATTAATTTAATGTGTTTCTTTGGCCCACGAATAATGACGCGAAATAATTTAAATGTGATTTACATTAAAGTATTGATTTGCATGACTTACGGAGCTCGAATTCACTAAATCGGAACTTACTCTGCAAACGTAAATAGTTAATTAAATATATTATTAATATTTTTATTTCAGACATATGACGTAATTATTTTAAAATAAAATATTATCTATTTCCACTAGTAAGTCTCTTGGGAAAACGCATTTATTAACTTCTCCCTCCCATGTCCACGCTTAGTTACGAAACTAACGTGTTGGTAGAATTTATTTTAACAGAAATAATAGCAATTACCTATTGCTACTTTAAAAACTATTTGAAACTCATTGTTTCCTAGTAGCGAAATGGTTACAACTTTTACTCCAAGAACAACTGAGATTTAAAATTCAGTTCCGTTCACGACATATCGAAAATTGACTCGTCTGAAAACTACACTAAATGGTTTACTTTGCCAAAAACCAAATAATAATGACTGGAGTTAAAAGTGAACATAAACTTTATAAATAATTATTATTCATATCTGTTTTACTTCGCAAAAACTCATTCAAATAATTTATTGGTATGTAATTAAACAAGTCGTAGATTTGGCCTACATAAACCAGGCAGCTAACTTTAAAATAATGTTTAACATTTCAAGATATTTAGTGGAAGTAACCTTAAAATATTTATTAATTACTGTGAATACCCTGACCAGTTTAACAGTTAACTTCATTATATTTTTAATGTTTTAGTATTCATATAATTTTACATATGTCTGCTGAATATTTATTGTAGTAACTTTACGTATTATTGTTAAATCCATGGAAATTAGCTTCGGTTTTGTGCGCGAGGTGCGACCTCGGAGGGCAAAGACAGAGATCAAATGCGGACTAGAGGGGTCCGATATTAGTGAAAAGGAACGTGTCAAACCAGCCACGATGGTGGACGTGTGGTGCGGGGCTGGACTCGTACCAGAGGGCTGACGTCACCGAGAGCGACGTTTCGTCTCTATTGGGATGGAGAGACGATTTTCCTGGCGTTCCCGGGATTCTGAGCGTCTTTGTTGCTGAATATACTTCAAATTTAATAAGAAGATTGCCCGTACTATCCAGCCTTATATCTTCGCACACCTCCATGTTCGGCTCCGGATGTTCTTAAATGAACTGTTGCTAATATTATCTTATTTAAATGCCATGAGAACTTTTGTTTTAAGAGAAAACCTTATATTCTACCGTATAGCATTAAACTGTTAACATAATTTTACAAGTTGGATTTTCTTACAAGTCAAGTTACGTTTTCAGTAATATGTGCCGGTGTGCGAAATTTAATACATTCTATTTTCTGTAGTTATTTGTTTCTTTTGTAATATACTAAAGTTGCTAAAACATACAGAATCCATATCATATATATATTTACATAATTTTCACATATTCTTATTTTTTTCAGCAGACGCCCTAAAATACCGATCAATTTAAACTATTCAGTACTAATCAATTATAATTTTCAGGGTTGTTAATAAATTCTGTTTTCATCTAATATTCTAATTTTATTTTGCTGTCATCTTGGATAAGTAATGTTTATTCTTTGACACATAATAAATTTAGCACCTGAATCTTATTAGAATCTGTAGTTATTGAGATCAAATTTCTGTCTTTTTTTTGTGAAATCTGTAGACGACTTTAGCTACACAATACTCAATGGCGAAAGGTCACGTCCTAGTATTTGTATTGTGGACGCCGCTTGGAAATTAAAGTAAGTCAGTACACGTATGCTACATAACGTATTAACAGATCGTAAAAAATAGATAATTACAGTACACACAAATTGTTACGGAATTTGTTTGAAAATATAAGACTATAAATAGAAAAATTTTAAAAACTTTCACTTTTTGCATTAATGAAAATATATATTAATTTCTACAACAATAGCGTTCTGTTTCACCTTGTTGAATCTTGTGGTACACATGAAACATATTTATTTGACACAAGCATCACAAAACAAGAAAATATACTATGTCGTTTGACAAAACTGTAAGGCATATGCCTAATGTACATATACTGATACTATGGTGCTGGACTGATGCATGTCGTATAGTTACATGAGAAGTTCTAATCCAACGTCAATTCTGCAATCCTAAAACCAATAAATAAGTATTACACAGGCGGTACAAAAAAGGGTTGGTGTCATTTACTATATTCTGTACCAGGTTACGTCATCATCTTGTATTAGATATGTTATGGCTAGTACAGTAACCATCAGAGCATATGTAACTTAGTATGGTAGCATTTCATAACAACATTAGTAAAACGACCTATAAGATACGAGCATGTTCCATAGTAGCTTCTGAGCTTTAACAATTCTTCCCGAGTATGACACATCTTGTGTATACAGCCACAAAAATCCCTACGAGTTGTGTAATTATATGTAAACAGGTGAACATTACCATGTACCTGGACGAAACATCAAGTATACAACGTTCACATGTCATGTGACGATTGTGTCGTGAAATTTAACTGTCCTAGGCAGTGCAAAGTAAATTGTCAAGTTTTTAAGACCATCTCACAGGTAAAATGAACATATTTTGTGCCTTCAGAATTATGATATAAGAGTAACCTATCACATGGCGATATTTATCTCAACAAATGGCGAAGAGATAGAAATTAACCAAAGGAAAATCTCTACAGGGAGACATTAACAAACTCTAATTTTACCACGAATCGCCAATAAAACTGTTTACTTTAAATATATGTATAGTGTGTTTTTTTGTCTGTGCGCACATTCTACTACATACAATTAAAATGTCCTTAGCCTCACCACACACACATAATTGTGTGTCTATACACACACACACACACCATGTGTCAAGCGACAAAAGTTGTGCGTGAAGACATCTTAAAACAATTAAGTCAAATATTTCTTTCAACGTGTCTGTAATGTAAATACCGCGGGAAATAATGTTATTATGAAAATCTGCATTCAAATCACATTACTTTAGATAAAAAAGTCACTTGAAATACGGAAACGACAAACTACAGTGTCTAAAGAAACCTGATCAACTGCATGTTTAACTTGAAAAATGAGGTTTAAAAGTATTCTAACACAGTCGTTCAATGTAAGTTGTCTTTTTTTTTTTTTGTGTTCCGTAGTGCGTAATCACCAGCAATCAAATAAATGTTTTAAGTGGCTGGAAAATTCAGTAAAATATTCTTAAACGAATACGTAATAATCTACGTATGCTAACAATAAAAAACCCAAAATTAAAAAAAAAAGAATACAATTTTAAATATGCGAGCATTTGTAACCTTTGCAGAGGCATGCCATATATTCCATACACACATACGTGACTTAGGTAAACATATTTAAATATAGGATGTCCGTAACCGTTAATATAATAAGAACACCACGCGAATCCCTGGCTAAATTGGAAATTAAATTGTTTGTGGCAAAATGTTGTACGATGACATTTTACGTGTACAATGTGGCTACATAGCACGAAGTAAGTCTCCCGTTGGGCTGCACAGATGTCTTACTACTACTGTTCTGACCGTCGTATTATGGGTGTGGGTTCAAATCCCAAGTAGTCCGAACGTGATTCCACGTTTACTCGACGTAACATAAATAAAATAATACCTGGACGTGGTATCGCAAGAGGGGACTTTTTCCGTGCTGTGTTGCCAGATTGTACACGTAACAATTCTGCCATTATCATTTTAAATTTTGTCCCAGGATTCACGTTGTGTGCTATACATCACACATCCAGATAAATATGGGTAAAACTCAAAATTTGGTCGTTCTGAGTTAGTCTTCTATTGTAATGCATCTTTCAATGGTCTTTCTGATCGTAACATCAGTTCTTATTTATCATACAGGAGAGCTGTATTTTCTGAGTTGATTCCTCATCATTGTTATATATTTCCCACAATTGTATGATGAAACTAATACAATTATTTAAATATAACAGTATTGGTAACTGTTAATTCTGTATCTTTCCAACGTGAATTGTGGTATTACGGTTACAGTAAAAGCTTTTGATACCCAAATACCAATATCTCGGAACCTTATCTTTTGAGTGGTACCCCTATTGATACAGAGGTGCGATATATACGGCCGTTACACAACAACCTGTAAATATATATGTCAATAACTGAACTTTACTCTTAATTAAACGTAGGTAAGGAAACACAGTGAAAACTTATCTCTGAAGGACTGTAGCTATTAGCGTAACTAGAGCCATGATTTTGGGATACAAATATTTTCGTACATTTCGGATTCAATGTTTTGCGTGCACATCTGCAGTTCTCCTTCATGGGCGGTGATTGGCTGTTTCAACTCTCCCTTGTATTCTGTTCTAGTTGCATACCAGAGACGCATGGAATTTTAATAACTTTATTCTCATTGGTTCATTCAAATGAGAGGCGTGTCTGAGCAAAGACACGCTGACAATATTCACGACGCAGAACTGCCGATGTGCACGTAAGGAATGGAAACAAAGTGGTGCAGAAACCTCTCTCGACAAACTCGCGACTGCGGCGGTGACCTGGCACAGACTACAGGATCCAACCTTCAGCTCTCCTTGGACAAGTCAAGGCTAATAATTGAGGCTCGGAGAAGTCTGCGGAGTTGCGCACGCAAACCGGTGTTGTGCGCATGATGAATGGTGGCGCAGTCGTCTAGATAGAGGTCTCTGTGTGCTTATCTACCTCATCATGGCGCAGACACTAGTCACACTTCTGTCTTTCTCAGCCTCGATCGATGGCCAGCCTGCGAAGGACGTGGAAACGTATTTCCTACGCTGTTATACAAGAGGAGTTATTTATGAGCGCCGCCTGCTACACGCTTCAAATCAGTGGCGGATGGGACCGTGGTGGCCGAGAGGTCAGCAAACCTCTTGCCTCCCACCAAGGCGATCCGGGTTCGATTTCCGGCGGGGTCGGTCCCCGATTTTCACATGTGAGAATCATGCCGGACGATGCCGTTGATCGGTAGATTTTCTGGAGGAACACCCGTTTCATTCCGGCGCTGCTCAATACACACATCGTATCACCCGTCACCAGCGCTGAAGGCCTCGCTTTTAAACGCTGACCAAAATTACTTCACTTTTCACTTGACTTCAGTGGCAGGATTAGAAACATATGGGGGGGGGCGGTGGGGAGGGGCGAGGGCTCTTATGTGAGTTTATGGATTATAAAAAAAATACCAGCCATCGCAAAAATGAGGTTGTTTAATCAAAATTAACATACACACAAGTACGACACATAAAATGTACTTGGATTATCATCATAGAGCAAAAGAACAAAACTCCAGTTTCCTTGAGGCGACTGGACATACTTTAGGTACAAAATGTTGAACATGAATCTGGGGGGAGCTTCAGCCCGGTAAGGGCCCCTTCCCCATAAATCCACCACTACTGCTTCAAATGCGCTGCAACGTGTTTCTTCGTAAATACGTTTTTATTTTACAAAACGTTTACTCATGCGCCTGTTTGACCAATGTTCAAATAAAACTTCGTCCAGAACGGCATGCCACTGTTAACATACCGTTCAATTTAAAAACTATGTTTCCAAGCCATCCAACATATCTAAAAATTGGTCTTTTCAGACTGAAGTACTACAACGTGTATTAACCGGACGTATGTGAAACTCAGATAGTAATGTGCATTGAAATTTACTACAGAATTTATTCCCATAAAATTATATGCTCACCGCTTAAAATGGCGTGGTACATAATTCAACGCTAAAAGCATTAATCTATAACTGTAGGTTCCTTGAAGCCAATTTACGAAAGTTAAACAATAGCAATCCTAGACAATAGTTTTAGCCAACGTTTTAAACAAAATTGTTTCCAGTGGTAGGAACGTCTGAGGCACAATCTCTGACACCGAAACCTCGTGCATTTAACTGCGGTGCAAGAGATCACACGACACGAATTAGTAATTCTGGATAAATATTGATTCATAAAGTTGGCAAATACCACTATCCAGGATTTTCATTGAGTATTTTATCTATATTGGCTTCGAAAAAAGCGTAGAAATCAATTTATGATTTCAGCATTTATTTGTTACCACGCACTCTTAAGACGCCCGCCTACTTGCCGTGTGTTAGTGTGAGTGAGAGGCACGGCGCCAAGGGCGATGTTGACCGGCTCATCTGGTGCGGTATCGACTCTACCGCAAGAAAGAAACGGCGTGCAGTGGTATCGTAGGTAACCTGCCTGACTTTTCAGTGGTGACCCCACCTTTTTATTGGTGGAAAGTTTTAAGCTAAGTCCGTTGCATGCTCCTAGCGTAGTTTCACACCGATCCTATGAATACTTTTTCATATATAACATGTTGAAAAAAGCTGTTTTTTGCAATTTTTAGGAGCTCCTAAATGATTATTCGATACTTTTAAACGACTCTTCAATCGTCGTATGGAGTGTATTTTCTTTTCGTACATAGACCCATTGGACATAGGCCAATGTGGAATAGTTATTTTAAAAAAAAGTATTTACGAACACGCTGGAACGCATTTTAAGCGCTTGATAGGAGAGGCGCTTAAAGTGCGACAGTAAAAATGGATCGGCGCGACGGGACTCATGCATGCTAGTTCAGTGCAGTGTTGTTAGACGTACCATGTTCATGGTACTTGTACCATTATTTGACCTGGTGCACTATGTACCATGACGAGGCTATCGTGGTACGCAAATGTACCATAATCTGACTACCTACTGGATTTCTGATGATTTTCATTGTAGTGTATACTCGACGACTCGACGAAAGAAAAAAATTGAGGCTTGCTGCAGTAATTTCAAGCCATATTATGAGAAGATGAATAGGATTAAGAGTGTGATCATTGCACCACTCTTTTAATGCCAAATGATCAAAATTTTGTGATTTTCAAAGCATGATCTAATTCCATTTGTACGTATTTAATACCAGTAGTGTAAAATTAAAAAAAAACTGTTGTGTAATGAAAAATTTAGTAACAAAATGGCAATTTTTTATGTTTGTTATACATGTACCATGTTTTATGCCAAAGTACCATAATTTAGAATGCTCTGTACCATAACAGAGAACTGGCGATCTAAAATCACTGGTTCAGTGCTTGGCTTGATGTGGCAGTGCGATTTTTCATGCGAGCTTCAAGGTCGCCATTATAGCTCCGTCGCTTCTAAATCTTTAACGTGCTGGTAGAACAACCCTATACTTTTTCTAAGGTCTCTGCATTCCAAGCTTGTAGCATTGATGACTAAAAGGAGAATCACTTTGAATATAAATTACTTGACAGTTTATCTCTTCTAAGCGACACATTGAAGTATTAAGTACGATACGTAATATTTCTGAAGGAACGCTGTGCTCACCCTCTCTCTCTCTCGCGAGGACACTGTGCTGGCGACAATGGCATATCTTGCTAATGTTCGTTTATTATACTAAATAACTAAAATTAAACATGAAAATGTATTTCGCCTAGAAAGTAATTAAGAAATAAATTCGTTACAAAAATATTGTGGCGTGGCATTCCGTAAGAAATAATACATACTATCTATTAGCAGCGACTTCGTTCGCATGGTCTTCACTTTAACGCGATAATATATTAAGTACGAGTACTTGACTAAAGTTTGAAAAAAGAAGCACTAAAAATGTTTTTAGATAAAACTGCTCGGTACTTCAAATTTTATACAAGTAATCATATTTACACAGTAAATAATCTAAAAAATACAAATTATAAAAAAAGAGTCCAAAATTATTTCAAAAGATAAAATTTTGAAAATTATGTTAAGGGCCACTACGGAAATTTTAGAAACATACTGGAAAAAGGAAATTTTTTTTCCACTATTATTTTTATTACCTTGCTCTGCCCCTAATCTGTCCCTACCCCTTTTTAAAATAATTTTTTTCTCAGAAACCTTTGCGAGTGCACGCATATCTCACCCAAAATTTCGTCGAAACCTGATGAATAATATGTATAGAAACACATATATTATAGACAGACTGACATATACATTCATTTATACAGACTGAAAATAATTTTAAAAACCATAATGTTCTGCGCGAGAGGTTTTGGGATGAAAAAAAAAATAGCAACCATCCGACACGACACACACCCAGAAGCTAAGATGATGCGTATGGCTATATAGCTGAATGTTATAGAGGAAACAGCGGTAACTTATTTGAGATCCGTAATTCAGAAACGTTTTCGCGCCTACAGTAGCAAACACAGCTGTGTATCATGGAGAGGGTTATGCGTAGTAACATATCCATTCAAACCCGCAATAAGGATGCACTGAGCCGGGAGTCAAACCCGGGTCCTCCTACACAGACACCCCAAGTCAAAAAAAAGGAGGGATCCGGGTTCCCCCGGAAAATTTCGGATTTTAGGGTGCAAAGTGGTGCTCTTAAGAAGTTCCCAAAGAAAAAAATATTAAATATACCCTTTAAGAAATTGTACTTTTAAGGATAAATAATGCTTTAAATGCGAAAACTTTTGTGCTGGTATAACATTAATTAAGTACACTTTTAAGCTCCTGCTTCCGTATTGTTTCAACAAATGATTGTGTTGTCTTTTATAAAGCTGAAAGGAAAGACAAAGGTAAACTTTTCTAAATTTTAATATAAATTAATTTTGTTTTATATTTTTGGAGCATTCCCAGGAGGGGCCATGGCCCATATGCCCCCCCCTTCTGGATTCGTCCTTTGTATACCTGTAAGTTATGATTACTGCAATTTTTTTGTATAAATAAAATATTATATCTTCAAATCCAAAAAACGCACTTTGTTATGTGACCAATCTTAGTCGCTTCACTCACCCGCTGCCGCTGACATTTCTACCCACTTCACTCACACACACAACCATCGCCTTGTCATACGGCATCTAACTCCATGATTCACGTCTCAAAATTCAACTATAAACTCCACTCGGAGGTGGACTCCCGGGATATGAGAATATTGGCCTCATGTATGAAATATTTCTCGAAAGTTTCGCTAGCAATCAAGAGCAGACAGAAAGGTAACATCTCGAATATTCTGACTGTAAGCGTTCCCAGATCCCTGGCTGTGGTTCGTTGTGGCCAAAGAGCAGAAAATATTGCAGAGACTTTCCGACAGAAGCGTACACAGTAAAAAAATCATTACTTTTACAAAAAGGTTTTTTGGAAACCAGTTCCCAAAAAAGTTTTTGTAACACTACGAAAATATTTTGTAAAATTTACAAAAATCTTGTACATTTACAAATTTGTTTATATATTTACAAACATTTATGTAAATATACAAACAAATTTTGTATATTTACAGCTAATATCTGGTTCATTTTACAATAATTGCTTGTAGTGTAACGAAATTTTTTTTTTGAAACTAGTTTCCAAAAAATTTTTTTGTGGAAGTACGAAATGTTTTGTAAAATGTGAAAGGTCTCCTAGGTTTATTTTGTTTCAGTTAGAATAATCTGCTCATTAGCATTATTTTACTAGTTCCCAAAGTTGTTCACGATATTTGTAACCACTTAAAAGGTTTCTGACATCTTACTTTTATCATCTAACTGCTAATGTTCTGATATTACGTTACAAGAATTTCATTGCAAATGTACAATTATTTTTTACTGTGTAAATTTCCATATCTCCGCCCTCGGAGTAGTAGACGACGTCATGATCTGAATAGGTAAGGACACGGTTGGGAAGGCAAGACGGTCATTCATCAATTTGTGCAGCTTTAGAATTTCGGTCAGCTGAGCATATAAACATATTTAATTACCTACTTACTTACATACTAACTGCAGAATTGCCTTTGTCATGACATCGAAAATTAACTATTTAATAATGTGTCTGTAACGTGAGTCTAGTTATCTATAATCATATATAGGTGACGGACATGCATACATACATAAATATAATATGAAAGACCATCACTTAGTGAAACAAACCTTGAATCTTATAATAACGACCCTTGTCAAGTCACATTTTTTAGGCTTTCTCCAACTTGTAGGAGTCACATTTTCAGTTGAAATCCTACACATTTTAATCGCATGACCAACCACCCCTCACTCAATCAAACACTAACAACTGTTTGCTTGTTGCAAGCCTTGGCTTTGCGTTACATATTAACATTATGTAAGATAATATAAGCATTATATTAGGCAATATTAAGCTAAGTGGCTTGTAAAATAATCTTCCGAACTTGCAGGCCTATATTGTTAACGTTTACCAGCTTATGTTATTTTGGCTTGAATGAAGCTTTTATTTTATCTTGTAGCAAGCTATTCCGAATGCACATGGCATCTAGCAGTATGTATGCTGACTCATACCAACTGCAAGCATATCAGTGAGATTCGGCAACAATGTTACAAGCCATCTACCAGGGTTTATTTTGCTGCTAGGTTTTGCATAGCTTAATCCGCGTAGCGACCCGAATAGATGAATTCAACATGGCGCCTACAACACCGTTTTCAAATATAGCCGGCCGCTGATGTGGTTAGAGTTGACCGGTGACGTCACAGCCGGGTCATCGCTTATTCCGCAGCGGAGATCATATCAGCGCGATGACCCAGGGAGGGAGGGGGTAGGGGTCACAGCTATTTGCATCCGGCGTTTCCGGCGACAGATCCGGGACCCGGACGGCCTCCACACGACCCTTAATTATTGACGCTGCACGTCCGGGGAATGAGCGGCTTATTCCTGGCAGAACTCTCCGTGCGCGGAGCTGTCCACAGTCCGCAACCGACGACAATCCACGGACTCATTTACTTCTCAACAGGAACAAAAAAAAAAAAATACTGGTTTCCGCCAGTATTTTGAATGCTTATTTAGCAATACGTAATTTAGTCCGCTTCAAGCGAAACTCTCTGGCGTGTTTACTGTTTCGTACAATTCATTATCAGAGCATAATTTTATTATACTAACAACTTAAGGTCGTGTTTCACTGTAAACTCTGCCGAAATAAATTATCTGATACCTGTAACTTGGTAAGGTAAACTACAAGAAGTTACCAGCTAAACTCATAAGCCTTTTTTCCTCAAATTGAGTGCAGACTAACTCTAAAAGTAAAAAAATCATTTACATATATCAAAATTTTTAGAAAACATTATAAATTTCTCGTGCTATCTCTTAATATGATGGTCCAACAGCAATAAAGACTAGCAAAATAATTGTTTCATAATAAACTGAATAAATATGAAATTGGCTTTATATTGGCAGTCGCTCTATTAGGTACTATGCGTGAACCGAGTTTGATGAAATGCTGATTAATTGTCCATTTACATTTTTTCACGTGATAAGGAAATTTTCAAATTGACTTTATTAAGAACTATATGTATACAGACGTTGATGTAGTTGTGAACTAGCGATATTAAGGAATCTCGAGTGATCAAAAATATTTTAATGTTCCCATTTCGATAGTATGAAGACGGCATAATCTATACACATAAACGTCAAGCTAAATTACTAAGTACTATATACGTAATGAGTTAAATAAAATATGCAGACTTATTCCTTAGATATCTCGTGTAATCACAATATGTTCAAATGACCGACATTGTAGAAAATACGAACAGGCCACAAAAAACGTAAAAGCCAAGAAACCTTTATAAGTATTACATGCATACCGAGTATGAAGTAGTGCAGAAAATACGTTCTTAGCTACCTCATGTGGTCAAATTACGCTCACATAGCCTCCTTTTCAAAATACAAACGTGATGTCAATTAAAAACATAAACGTCAAGTTAGCTAAATGAATACTATATGTGCACCGAAATTCTGAAAAAAAAATTATTCTGATATTTTGTGTGTACGGGATGAATGTTCAAATACCTGCCATTTTGAAAATATGAATGTATAAAGAATAAAATACTTAGATCGTGACCGCTTACTGAAAATTTTTAAGTGTAGCAAGTTTGATAAAATTTAGTAAAACTTATCTATAGATATGTCACGTAATGCTAAAAATATAAACATAGTTGTCCTAAAAATGTGAGAATAGAATGAATGAAATACACAATTAGTCAACACACTAAGTAGCTTTTGTGTACAAATATTGATGAACTTGGGTAATATAGTTTCTCAGATGCTAAAAATTTTTAAAAATAAACATATTGTGAACGAAAATGATTATAGAAACAAGTAAAATTGCCAATCAGAGTGTGCGTACCAAGATTAATAATGATTGGAAACATTATTCCTCAGACGTACCACTTTATGTTCAAAATAAGAAATTGGCCACCATGATAAAATACAAACGCAGCATGAACAAAATACACATAGTTACGTCAGCTTACTATGTAGTATATATTTACCAAGTTTAGTGACAATTTAAAACAACATTCCCTCAGATATGTCATATAGTAAAATAGCTGCCGTTAAAAAATATAAACATAGGATGAACGAAGTGCACAAATTCAAGTCAACTTACAAAGAATTATATAAGAACTCAGTAGAAGATTGATACGTATGTAGTCTATGACAATATTGAAATGCAACGCAGCGTGTTTGAAGATACCGTATTTTGGCGGAGCTATTAAATTTTCTCCTAACTATATGAACCTGCGAAAAGAAAACATATATAAGATAATAGCAGAGAGTAGCAAGCACGTTACTAGTAATGTTTTGTAGTCATCTCATAGCTTAAAACCAAGCTTTATCAGGCTGCTGTATCAATGGGCGCAAGCATAAATTTTCCGGAGGGGGTTTGAATTGTAGTTATGGAAGCAATATTATAATCATTTGTTTCTAATGGTTTTGAAAGCTAAGAGAATACAACATTTAAATATGGTTATTAACTTGTAATTTTGATTTTTTTTTGTAATAGTTTGAACTGAATAGAATCCAACACGTTTAAGGTGAGAAAAATTATACTAATGTTTTGAGGGTGGGGTTGAAACCCTAAAACTACCCCCATGAAGTACATCCATACTTATTTCTCAAGTATGTACTGCGTTTCACACATCGTCAGTTAATTTTGAATTTTCCGAGGACGCTTTTTATTGATCTGTGGCGCACGTTTGACGTTAATTTAGTCGAATTTTATTTTGCACTGGGGCTATGATTTCTAAATATTAATAGAAGTTAACCAAATAATTGTAAAATTTTACTGAACGTAGGCCTACACGAAATATAACGCACAATCGGAACTACGGTAAAATCACGAGTAGGACTTTGCTGCGGATTTGCGTTTAAAAAAAAAGGGTCTCCGCTGAAGGGAAAGTCACGTTAAATAGCTTGTACATAGACGCAATGCGGCACTTGGTGCACGTGGCAGTTTCGCTCTTATAGCTCCCTTGCTCCCAGCCTTCTGACGCGGGCGAGAGTTCCACGTAAGCTCAGCAGCAAAGAGCCAAGTGGTGGACAAGTAAAGGTGGGTTCACAACTGATACCATAACATTAAGCATAGAACATAGGTCGTTCGCACAAGAACTAACCTCTATGTATTCTAATCTACGGATCACGGCCGTAGAAGTACAGGTCTAGACACTCGCCTATCTACCAATGTATTTTTCTTGACCCCCTTGTTGTTTGACAGCAGTTCGTCAAGTTACCGAGATTGTTGTACGTCTTTGGCGCTGCAATCAGGGTGGTCGGACTCAAACTCCGCCCACTTTTTTTTTTTCAGTGTTTACATTATAAAGTAAATAAAGGTTGCTGGAGCCATGCTTTAGGATTGTAAGCGAAGGAAGCATTTCATAAATTGATAACATATACGCTTTGAAAATGTGGGAGGGAAGTGGGCGGAATTTGAGCGTCGGGCCCTGATTACAGCGCCAATGACGCACAACACTTTCGGTAACTTGGTGAACTGCAGCCAAACAACAAGGGGGTCAAGTTTCCAGGCGAGTCCCGAGTGTCTAGGTCTGTTCTGTCACGGCCGTGCTACGGATTCACAGCATAGAGATGCTGACGTAGGATATGGTAATATTTAATTTCTTGTGCGTATGTACAGGACCACAATCAATCACAGTAAAGGATTTTGTGAGTGTCAGCCAGGTTGGTTTAAACTCCAAAATGCACAAGGACAAAACAAAGCTAGAATCATGAAGGTAATAGCGGATGGAGAGGCATCCGTCGTGCATCATGTGAAGCATGATCATCTTCGAACTGCGCATGCGCATAGCGCTTTTTTTTTTACGTAAGTCGCCATATTTTAGGTGGCATAAGAACAGCAAAAAGCGATGTAATGTAATGCTGTACGACTGTTTGCACTAAAAATGTTAACATGAAATTATTGTTTTACGTAATCATTGCCTGTTGTTAAAGCGAGTAGCAGCTAGTGGACAGATAGTCGTGGCTTGAGTTTTCATAGTACAATGGATTCTATTGAATTCGCGAAATTTTCCAGTCCCTATCAATAATACATTCTGCCAGTAAGGATGAAGCAGAGCTTCATATGTGCACACAAGGCATTGAAACTAACTGTTGCAAATTCTTTCGCGAAAAATCGTGGGCTCTACCTATAACACAGTTCAGTTACAGACAATTTTACGCAACTTTTTTCGCTGGTTTAACCTCTCCTGTTTTTAATCCCCAACGCTAAAAAAAAAAAAAAGGGGGTGTTATAAGTCTGACGTGTCTGTCATCGTAGCATCGTAGCTCCTAAACGAATGGACCGATAGAGATGTGATTATTTTAAACGGTGACTTGATCGAGAGTATTCTTAGCTATAATCCTGTACAGATAATCTGCTCTTTTCTAGTTTTTGTAGTTTTTAATAGTGACGGTGAGCAATTCTGCTGATCTGATCAATTTTGAAATTTCGTATTCTGTGAGTCGGATTTATTTCTTAATTTAAATCTCACGTCTTAGGAAATATACATAAAAATTAATACAATAACGATTAATTTTGTTGAATTCGTTATTTTTAAAAAGTTACTCACTGACGCAAATTCAATAATTCTCAATCATTCAAAGACTTCTACACATTCACTGTATTTTCTACAAAAACAAGTTCAAATACAGACGTTTGCTTTCGAGGAAATATTGTTTGAAGATTCTTTTTAGCCAAAAGTCTTCTTATGCGAAGCGTCGCAAGTCATATTGGAACTATTGTTTTATTTTGTCTTGTTTTGGTTCTTTAGTTCAGATAAAAAAAATGAGTTCAGAATTGTAGGTTTCTCGAAGTCAGTTCGCAAAAATTAAAAACTGCAATCCTAGATAATAGTTTTTGTCAAAATTCTGAGAAAAAATTTCTCTCGATTAACGTATACCTGAAGAACAATCTCTGATGCCGAAATCTCATTCATTTAATTCCGGCGCAAGAGATTTCGTTCAACAAATACACCATTCTGGGTAAATGTTTACTCATAATGTTGGCAAATATAATTATCAAGGATTGTTGTTTTGCAATTTTTCTATATTGACTTCCGAAAAGTGTAGATCCCAGCTGAATAATTCAGCGCTTATTTATTTACCACGCCCTCGTCAAATTTTTTAACAACACTTCTCTGAAAAATTATCTTACCTTCCGATAATCAAACAAACCCATAGAATATGACATTCATTTGCGAAGTAATTAGTGTAGATGTTAGTTATAAATCGTACACCGATATCCTCCGTTTGAGAGCAATTACGTAATGCATTTATAAAAATTGTTCACTGATCCGAATCAGTTTGTATAGTAACAAATCGGCGTGGTGAGACTTTTTTTAAATTTAACTGAAAATTATGTAATAAAATGAAAATGGAAAATTTACCAAAAGAAGGAAACCATGTCTAAATTTAGATCTTGACATATATTTTTTTAGTATACTACATAATTTCTTTGTGAAATAATAATAAAAAATATATCTTACTTTGGTAGAAAAGGCTTGAAATAAAAACACACAGTAAACTATTCTAATAATAAACATTTATTTTTATATAGTTTTACTCTCAGCGTCAAAAAAAATAAATTATGTGTTAGGATTCGACTGAAAACTAAATTATCGACGTTACAAAGTCATGAAAACATTTTTTACCTTGTTAGGCAGTTTCTTCCCATTCCAATTTCAATTTTCACAAAGTACATGGTAAACACCGCCAACAGTTTAAGCCTTGTCGCAAATAATATAATAGTCAGAATCAAAATATATTTTGCTTCTCAAATTTCCAGTGACTTCCAGAAACACTTGAGCTGAAACAGCATTCTGTGATCAAATAACTCTATCAATGTCAAAGTAAACATGTAAGTTTTATAAATCACATAATTGGGTATCTAATATTAATATAATGCCACATGGCAAAATGCTCTAACTCTTGATGACATTTGCTCACGTGACAAATTGTTCTCCTCGCCATAAGGGTTGTTCATGAACTTGTGATTTAACATCAAAATAAACGCCATGATGTCACGAAACAAGCTACATTATACTATATACATATATATATATGTATATATATAAATATATATGTATATATATATATATAATTCCAACACAGTTGTCAACCTTTTAACCACAGAATACTGTACAAACCAATAAAAAAATATTCATGGACATTTTGACTGGATTATGTGTTTCTTTTGCAATAGAAACTTCATAAAGAAATTTATCAAGAATCGGATAATAGAAAGAGTTTTGACAATTTGAAAGATCCTTAATAGGGCGTGGAAGCATACATAAATCAGTGCTAAACGGTTCAGTTTAAAATTGTATGACTATTAAAACTTTAGATTTTTTTTACGAGGGAAAATTGTTCTCGTGTAACGTATTCATAAAGAACTGTCTCTGACGCCAAAATATAGTACATCTAACTGTGGCGGAACAGAATACGTTTAAGAAATTCATCAATCTAGTTCAAATTTTGCTCATAAATTTGGCTTATATCATTATCTAGGACTAATGTCACGCAGTTATTTTCCATACTGACATTCAAATACGTGTAGATTTAAAATGGTATTTTAGAATTTACTTATCAATCACACACTCTTAATAGCAAATTGGAGCACAGCCCAATTCTCTTAACGTTCCGATACATAGTTGTGCTGTGTTTGCTAATGATTTTAACCGTTTTAATACTGCTGTGTGCGCCTGAAAGCAGCAGATTAGGTAAAATCAGTTTCGTACAACTTTGGTATATTTGTCAATTAACAAACTGTTAATATTTAGTTATATGTGGCACAATGCACGACAAAATGTACAGTACAAAAGGTGAATTGGACATCTATGTTACATTTTATAGCTAAATCAATCTTGTATAGGTGGTTTAGTGATCACACAAGAAAGCCCTTCTAAATTTATATTTTCAGGCACTTCGTATCTTTCCGCGCGTAACGGCTAATTACGAATAGTATAGTTGTAGGTGCCATACTTCTGTTAAAATAGGGACAACAAAGCAGTTTGGTTGTTGGTACTACTCTGGACAGTTCCTTCAACAATATGTTTTGTAGAAGAAACAAAGAGCCTTGTTCCTTATACAAACCAGATGGTAACTTCTACAAAACAGATTGTTAAAGGAACTGTCCAGGGTAGTACCTACAACCAAACTGTTTTGTTGTCCCTATTTTAACAGAAGTATGGTTCCTACAACTATACTCCTTTTTTCAGTGCATGTTTAACCTATCTGGACACGTCACTTGAGGTTTGTGCGTTGGAGATAAATCGTGCAGTCGATAGAAACCTATATATTTTTATTAAAAAGTTCATTAAATATATAAGAAGCATCTAAGTTAAATTAAGTTGATTTTATTTCAGTATTTTAGCATTTATGTAGAAAAATATACGAACTACTGACGGCAGTTCACTGCCAACCATACAAGTAATAATAAGGAAACTATTTTTAATGTTGCATTATATGCAGTAACGTTTAGCGATTTTTTTTTCGAAGGTTAAATCTTAAGTGCGACTTTATCACCTCTACTGCGACGAATATAACAAAATATTGAAATTTACTGTGGATAAGTATATGTTAAATTTGACTGAAGTTATAGGAAACAGACTATAGTCTCGTCCACGTGTTGCTAGCGGCGCCTATGAGACTGCCAAGCCTGCTGATGAAAGACGCCGCTAGAGGGAAGAGCATTCCCTCGCCCGGTGGAAAAGCCGTGACACTTATTAAACTGACAGTCATTAATCTTGTTCCCTGACAGCCGTGTTAACTCACCCCCGCGACGCTACGGCCGCTGCGTTGAGCCTCCGAGACAACACTTCTCAAATAGACAAGCAGGCGAAGTCCCAGCTCTCGCTCTTCCCACAGGACAAGGTGCGTGACAAGCTGCCTACACCCGCAGGGGTGTACACAGCTGGCCGGCAAGAACGTGGCGAGCTTCCTCGCGTTACACCCCTGGCATTCTGGGTTGCGTTCCAAAAACCTCATTCCGCGAGTAAACTTTACTACTCTTTGGCTGTCTGGAAACCTCTACAGTGGACATATTGCTCGCTCTGGTGATGTCAAAACACTTCAGAATAGATGAATCACTCATTTGAGAGAAACTGTAAGTCAATTTTCTACCGAAATATGTTGTAGTTATAATTTTGCATAGAGATAGTCAATGACACATGGTGATCTCAAAACGAACTCATAGTTCAATGCCTTCCTACACTCCCATTTGTCCAGAAGAGAGAATATTAATAACCTTGAGGAGCGTAAAAGAAACGACTGACATTCAGAAATATCATTGTCTATGCTACACACATACTGTGCTGTTCAGAATAAATGAGCGCTCTCGTGGAGTCCAAAATAATTCTAAGTCCCGTTCGGGTATGCTCGGCGTGTTCTGCAGGTACACCAACTCGCAGGCGCCAAGAACAGGTGTTCCAGTGTCCCGCTTTGCAGATCGCGAAATAAAACTCCGTGTGGTTTATACATGTTTAATAATACGTGTATTTATCTCCCTACTGCAAATTATAAGTGACAAGAATTTTATTCTAAATTTAGAAGGTCAGTTTATACCATGTATTGTGCTATATTATCACACTCAAGGTCGCGAGTATGTTGGGGCGAATATGTTCAGCGGTTTCGCATAAAACATTTTCGCGTAACATGCCTTAACACCGTCCAACGGCTAAGTACACAGTCCTCTTAATGCTTACGTTTTTGTTTCATCATGAAATTAAAAAAAAAAGTGCAAAACCAACAAATAATTTTTATAATTTTTTTTATCATATGCATACGCCAGAATAGTGTCTTAAACATCCATTGCCAGCTTCATACGTGAACATTGTAATATAACCGACGGGCAGACTCCTCACAGGATATTATTATTGTTGTAATTATTTATTATTGTCACTAACATATAGGCGCATATCTAGTCTAGCTGACTTGCGACCTACGGTAAACCGTGCAGCCGCACTTTTGTACATTTACAAAGAAAATCATTGAATCTCAGTTACTAAAGAAATTCCTTGTAAAACTACTAAGGTTACTGTTGTAAAAAATACAATGTGTATGTTTGCAAAATTGCAAGATGTAGACTTGTATTTGTACCTGCAACTAGGAAGAAATTTAATTTTTAACATTAATTTTATTTAAATAATGATACATGTATTCTTTCTTAAATAACTTTTGAAAAAGAAATTTTCCATGAAGTTATTTGGCAAAAAGTTCTACGCTGAGGCACTCAAGGCTCGAGCCAGCATTTTCACGCTTAGAAACTATGCATATTATTTATATATCACCTTTCTTAATTCGCATATAGTCATACAGTACAGTGGTACTAATATTTTCTTAAATTTTCACGCATGCAGTCAATATTAACATTCACTTACTTCCAGAAAATAGCTTCCCAGCGGATGTGATTTCGTTTAACTATGTAATTTTCGGGGAACTTACGATTTTGGCAGATTATAAATATTTTCTACATTTTTTTACATGTAATGTTATTGTAACTTTATAAACGAATGATTTTAAAAGGATCTGTAAATGTAGAAAGAAAATCCTTGTAAATTATACCATTTTTATAGTGCGCGTACGATGCCAATGAACAGCTGGATGAGTCATTATGAGTGAACAAGGTAGCTGGCAGCTGATGTGTTAATATTAGCACTGGCCGGAGGGACAACGTATTAGTACCAGGCTGGCTTGTATTGGTGGACGGATGTCACATCTGTCCGGTGACTATATTAGCTGTGAATGTCAGCCCTGGCTAGCCAACGTCACACCAGCCCCCAATTGTGACTATGTCGGATATTTTAAGTGTGTGTGGTACGTAAATAAACGTTGAAAACTCCAGCTGTATTATATAAGTATTCGAAAGTCAATATGGGAGAAGTACAAAACAACAATCCTATATAATATTTGCCAATTTTATGATCAAACATTTACCCAAAATTTTCCATTTGTTAAGCGTCATCTCTTGTGCTGCAATTAAATGTAAAAGAATTAGGCCTCAGCTTTGTTCATCAGAAATATGTTACCCGAGATAGACGTTTTTCTCAGAATGCTAGAAAAACCTAATGTCTAAGGTTGCTAATTTTTGTATTTTTATTTTGCACGTTGGCTTCGAGGAACATACAATTTTTAAGTAATGCTTTTTAGGGCTGAATTATGTATTATACCCTTAAATAACAACGACTGTAAGTAAAATTTTATCCCGAAAATAAGTGTTACTAACGATTTTACTATGTTATAATTCGTTGGCCGGGTTTCCGTTTCAGATATTTTTAATGTTGGTTTTAATGGAACTGTTTTTTAATGGAACTGTTTTTTAATGGTTACAAAAAATTTAAATAAAAATTGGTTAATTTTATGTTTAGTATGGTCCATAATAGAATATACCAAAAATGTCTTTGATTTTTTTTTTTTAAAAACACACAGTGGATATTGAAAACACAATACAATTCCAGAATTTCCACATAACATCGGCACACCATATGCTATCGGTAGAAACAAATATTGTATAGGGACAATATAGGAAACCCATAAGAAAAACACGAGACGTTTTATTTGGTTGCAGCACACGCCGACAGGAGCGCTGTTCCTTCTGTAGTAGCACATTGCTCTATGGGTAGTTCAAGTTTTATATATATTTATATATGTTATGTATAAATTGAAATGTTATCGTGATTTCAGAATATAGATATAATTTGTTTGATATTATTTAAATGAGTTAAAATTTGAAAAATAATAAACTCTTTCTCATACCATTAACATAAGAGAAATTCAGCCTGTAAATTTATAAACACCATAGAAAATATGGAAATACGAAAGTGAATTTTGCTAGTGTTTCCAGTACATGCCGTCAGTAACACTTTTCGCGCTTTACAAAGTTAAAATTTTGGTGTTTCCCATATTGTCCTTTACGATATTTCGTAGAAACCATCTAATAATACAGTCTGTGGAAACAACTTACGAATGCTCCAGCCGTAACACGCTGTGGTCAAATACAACTGTAAAATTGTTAAAAGTATTTATTATTTTAGAATTGAGGTTGAATTTACCAATCAAGACAAACATCAACTAAACTTATGTTATAAATTCGTACCATGAGATAATAGAGTACGTGTTCAACATTCGCCATAGATAAAAGAGGTGCGTTATGTGACATCCATTCATAGCACTTAATACTTGTACCCTGTGTCATAGGGAATTACACACACTTTAAAACACTCCGAGTTGGTCTAAGACTGGCATTGATGATGCGTTTCATTTGTGAAGTGATGTAGGTTGTTATAATATTACTGTATGGGTTTAATGAACTTTCTATGAAGCATTAATATCTTGTTTAGGTGCAAAGTAATTTTATAGAAATTGTGTGTCATAATGAACTAGCCGAAATTCATACTAACATCGAGTATGTTAGTAGTGTTTTAGTAGTACCTAGAGAAGGAAAGTAAAGCGTGGTAGATAAATAAACGCTGAAAACATCAATTGATTTCTACGATTTTTTCGAAGCCAATACGTATAAAATAGTCAATTACAATTCTAGATAACGGTATTTGCCAACTTTATAAGTAAATATTTATCCAGAATTACTAGTTCGTTTCACGTGATCTCTTGCGCCGCAGTTAAATGCACGAGGTTCCGGCGTCAGAGATTGTGACCCAGAAGTTCGTAACACTGGAAACAATTTTGTTTAAAACGTTGGCTAAACTATTGTTTAGGATTGGTATTGTATAATTACCGCAAATTGGCTTCATGAAACCTACAGTTAAATGTTAATGCTTTTAGAGTTAAGGATGTTGGTCCCATAGAAAGTGAATATTTATATTTGTGCCAAATGCTGTTAAAATGTACAAATCAGATAAAATATCCCAAAATAAAGTCCTCACAGTGTTTGCACTTTCACTCATCAAAGTCACGTGATGACCATTGTGGTGTAGCATAAAAAACATTCAACTTGCAGAAACGGAAATCACATCCTCCTCTGGAAAGCTATTTTCTGGAAGTAAGTGAATGTTAATATTGACTGCAAATGTGAAAATTTAAGAAAATATTAGTACCACTGAACTGTATAATGACTATATGCGAATTAAGAAAGGTGGTATAAAAATAATATGCATAGTTTCAAAGCGTGAAAATGCTGTCTCGGATCTTGAGTGCCTCAGCGTAGAATTTTTTTGCAAATAACTTCACGTAAAATTTATTTATTCAAAAGTTATTTAAAAAGGAATACATGTATAATTGTATAATTAAAAAATAAAATTAATGTTAAGAATTAAATTTTTTCCTAATTGCATGTACAAATACAAGTATACATCTCGCAATTTTGCAAATTTATGTACTGAATTATTTACAACAGCGACCTTAGTAGTTTCACAAGGAGTTTCTTTGGTAACTGAGTTCCCATCATTTTCTTTGCAAAGGTACAAAACAATTTTTCAGTGCGGCTGCACGGTTTATCGTATGTCGCAGGTCAGCTATGACTGGATGTGCGCCTATATGATAGTGATAATAATAAATCATAATAACAATAATAACAATAGAATCGTGTGAGGAGTGTGCCCGACGGTGATATTACAATGTTAACATATGCAGCTCACAATGAATGTTAAATACACTATTCTTGCGTATGCGTATGATACAAATTTTTTATTAAAGTGACTTCAAGCACCTGTGAATTTCGTATAAATTTATCTTGCATTTTTTTTTGTGTACTAGGTAATATTGGTATATAAGAATGGTAGAATGCATCAGAGCTAAATCTTCGTGCTGATATTTCAGTGAAATTTTTTTATTGCATATCGACACTGTGTAAATAGTGCATAATTTTACTCAAATGAACATTGTAGTAGTGTGTCCGCAATTTAGGCGTAATCTTACACCACATGCTCATGTGATGTGACCTTCTCGTCATGGTAAAAAAAAACAATTATAGCATGTTAAGTAACCATGCCCCATAAGGCAATTTTTTTCATGCCTTGTTTTAAATAACACGTATTTCAATTGTGAAAATATACATTTTTACTCTTCTGATTTTGTGACATAAGGGCGTTGGTCCTGCAAAAATTTATTCTGTTATATTTGTTCCAAACGTTCTATGTGCGTGTGTATACATACATATATATATATATATATATATATATATATATATATATATATATACATACATACATATATGCACATACATATACATATATACACATACATATATTTGAATACAAACATTTATTATATTGTAATCCCAAAATCATTTACCTCCATATGTTCCTGTTATTCTCCAACTCAATGTTTCCTTATGTAATAACCTCATAGTCGACGACATCTAGTTCACGATAAAGTAACACTTTTGAATAGCATCGTGTCTAGTAAACTAACTAAAAAATACTAAGCACTGTGACTTCAAATGTTAAATTTTGCATTTTTTTTTATCTTTACACACTCGCAGTTACTCGCGTTGCTTTGCTTTCATTACAAAGTAACATGGTATCATAAATTATCTGAAAGGAAAAAAATAACTAGGATTATAAAATGTGTTCTTTTTATCCTGAACCAATTTGCTACAATTTACTATTGACTTTGTTTAGTACGCGACTTCGTGCATTTTCGGTTATGTTATACTCGACTTACCGACTCGGCCTTACAATCATGTTCCTACATATAACTAATTTGCTCCCCTCCCTCCTCCTCCTTCAATTTATCAGCAAAATATTTTATGGGAATAACGGGCGCGATTTACCCGTTGTTATTTTTGACATTTATTTGCATTCAAAACCTTTTTCTTAAAATAGTAGTAGATCTGCTGGTTAGAGGAAACATGAGCATTAACCTTCTGAAAACAGACATTTTGTTCACACTTCCTGTAATAGCCACAGACTCCGTAACAAAATAACAGTAGCTGGTCGTTGAAATCAGTGTCGCGTGCCGCTGCTGTTGTAACAACATGGCGACACAATAATGCCACGATCCCGGACCCAACACGAACAGAGTGGGCAGAAGACAAAAGAGAAGTTCAGCGCAGAAAACGGCAGCGTTGAAAAAAAAAAAAAAAAAAAGGCCGGGGAAGAAAACCGCATATGGCAAATGGAGGGAACAAAATGGTCCATTAGTGGAGATTAGTCAGTTTGCGGCCGGGACCGCAAAAAGACCAATTCCCCCCCCCCCTCCTCGCACCCTGGTGCCAGCGGGGTCCCAGACTGGAAAATTCCAGGCAGCTGCAGCTGTGTTACGACTGGTCCAGGCAGTGGAGTGTATCCGTGCCGGAATTAACATCGTTTCTCCGCCGATTTAATTTTCTTTAAAGCACGAATGCACGGAACACTTTTAACTGCACGGGACTTTTGTTTTTTATATCACTTAACTGTATTGTTTTGGGCGAATAAAACTATAACGGCACCGCGTGTCTGAAGTTGTTTTGCGCGTTGTAGGTTCAGAGGCGAAGTAGCGATAGGGGTGACCTTGGTACGCGCGTTAAATGCCTTATCACCACTACGCGTCAAGCACTTGACTAGCATAAAATCGTTCCTTCGAACAGTTTTTCCTATGTGCAGAAATCTGAGAGGGTGGTTTTAAACTATTATGTCGAATGGCTTCTAATCGGTGTTTGTCTTAAGAATGTGTAGTAGATAAATTAACGCTGAACTTATTAATTGATTTCTATGCTTTTTCGAAGCCAATATTGATAAAATACTCAACGACAATCCTAGATAATGGTATTTGCCAACTTTATTAGCAAATATCTGTCCAGAATTACTAATTCGTTACGCATGATCTCTTGCGTCGCAGTCAAATTCACGAGGTTCCGGCGTCAGAGATTGTGCCTCAGAAGTTCGTAACACTGGAAACAATTTTGTTTAAAGCGTTGGATAAAACTGTTGTCTTAGATTACTACTGTTTAACTTTCGCAAATTGGGTTCACGAAACCTACAGTTATAGAATAATGCTTTAAGCGTTGAATTATGTACCACGCCCTCTTAAGAGTGAAATTTTATACTAGTCAGAAGTGTTTTATTTTTAATTTCAGACAGTGTCACAATGAGCGCCTGTGAAATAGTTAAGTTAAAAATGTAAAAAAGAAAGTATTTTCGAGCACACTGAACACAATTGGTGCGTATGCGCATGTCGTTGAGACGACCTGACAAGTAATTCCGAATCATACATGAGTCGAATCAACTGATTTTCGTAAGTATCTGAAAAAAAATTGCACATGTTAAATAAAACTTGGTGTATGACGAACGCAACCATCTGATGGATTTGCTAAATACCTATTCAGGCATTCAAACTCACGACCCTCTTCTATCGTCAGTTGGGCTACAAAAACTACACTCTGGAGGTAGGTTTCAGCACAGATAAATGTGCTGAAATAAGTATTTTGTTTCTGTAGCTGAGGAATATTAACCTAAAACATTTAAAAGGTAATTATTTTGTAAATAATTATTTTTTTCCGTTCATAAGACTACAGCTTAAATATGTGTCAGAGTAATTAAAAATATTCACATAGCTGTAATACTGACAAATGTTTTTTGTTCACTTAAATAATGCCCGTGTATGTTATTATATGCCAAACTTACGTGATAAAGTTGGTGGGAACCAATGCTAAATTATTCCGTGATGAGAGACAAATTCTTTACTTTTCATGTGATACTATATTGGTATATGCTGAGAAAACATGAATTACAATAAAATTTTGTGACTGCGGTAACTATTTGTACCTTAAAAAACAATATGAAGTTTTTTCTTTACTCAGTCAAATTTGACAGAAATATTTAAATATACAAAATCCCGACGCATAACTTTCTAATGGAGTGTCATTTTACTAAATTGAGAAAAATGGCGTACGAACCATCATACACGATGCTATAGTAAATATTACTGACACTTGAGTTTGGTGGGAAGTTGGCCAAAACGTATGGAAAGCGTTGCAAATAAATAAATCAATTTGAATTTGTAAATGAATAATATGGAACAAGAGTTTAAGGTAGTTTGAATCGCATACGTTAAGAAAACCATTAAACTTTACTACATGTTAAATTTTGCAGAAATCGGTAGAATACTTTCTGATTTATGACGGAAGAGACTTACTGTAATTTCGCATAATGCTGTCTTGAAAAATGACAAAACACGACAGACACCAACATAAAATTAGTTCAACAAATTCAATGATTACACTATAAACAGTTTTAAAAAAATGTTTAAAATGCATTCATTGGTTTCAGAGTGATTAAGTTGCTTCGATTTTAAAATGGCAGACATGTTGAAAACTAATTTTTACTGTTGTCTAAAACTGAAAAGTAAGACGTTCTTGCTAAGTTTTATAAGTGAAACGAAATCCTGTTCACGAGTTCGAAGTTCGTATGGTGGGAGACTAACACAGTCACACACTCACACACACACACACATACACACACACATACCTACACACGCACAACCAAACATTTGTTAGTATTTGTTTTATTGCTTGCGCTAGAAAACTGAACGTTTAAAAGCTTTGGTGCTCATGTAAAGCTGGAGGAGGAATGGGGAGAGTGATAAGGAGTGAATTTCCTTATATTTATCCACAAAGGTATAATAATGAAAAAAAATAATAATAATAAGTTACACATGTGCTTAACATTTTGAATCTGTGGTTGTTGATTTTCATTTCAACTCTACGTATGCAACAGGAATCATGGACGTGATTGCATGTAAGAAATGCTAACGGAATATGACTGAAAACTATAAGCAAGGAACAAATCGAGGTGTCCAAACTGTAAAACGCTAACTCACATTAAGAAAGACAAGCCATTCTGATTCTGGTTTCCTATGGTTTCCTAAAATCTTTCCAAGAAAATTAAAGGATGGTTACTTAATACATGGCTGATTGCTCCTCTAGTTTCCGCACTTGTTTATAATTGCCTGACGTCTATGTCGAACATACGTAAAGCAAACCTGCAGAACATAACGATAAGCCAGTCCTATCCAGATAACTGAAGTCGAATTTAAAATACGGTACTAAAACCATAACTAAATTTACAACGCCCACACTAATAAACGTTTTGGTGGCTCATGCTACGAGAGTTCGAGTTTTGTCGGTGAGGAATGCGCGGTGTTGAGGGGGGAGAGGGGAAAGCCTAAAAGTGGACAGACAATCTAGAAATAACAACAACCTAAAATAAAGCCGTGGTCTCTGGCACGAATATTTCATTCACAACAAGCACTCTCTCATATGTCTCAGGATATTTTTTTGTACTTTTCAAGGAAATCCGGTGGAAACACAGTTGCCAACGAAATTTATTGAAAATTACAAAGGTCATTCTTGTAAAATATACAACGTGTATGTTCATCAAAATTCCTAGATTGTTGTACTTGCTATAAAATAAAAATTATATTAAAAATATTTATTTTATTATAATGATGCTCCGCTTATTTAATAAATAACTTTTAAACGTATATATTCACATGTAGCCTAATTATTTCTAGATATACTTATTGTACGTTCCACGATTCAAACTTCCACTCTTATGCATATATATATATACACACACACACACACACACAGTACGGGTCAATGACTACGTAATTAACATGAATGTTCACTTTTCCCGAAGATGCGATTTGCGTATAACTAAATAATTTTCCGACGAACCTATATAATTTTGGCAGACTATAAATTTTTCCTAATTTTTAACAAGGAAAAATCCATGTTACATTACAAACACATAATTTTAGAGAGGATATTTGTACATTTACAAACTTTTGTAAAGCTACAAAGACATGCCTCGTAATTATAACAAAAAATTGTCAGTGTATAGAACAAGAATTTAGAAAAATTTGCGAAAATGTGATCTGCCGGATGTTAATGATTCAGTTTGATACTGCGGCCAGTTTCCGCAACTATTATATGAATTGGTTTCCTTCAATTATGTGTACCATAAAGGTGATCCGGTTTAAGGGCGTTTAATTGAGTGAATATATCATAATTTTCATATTGCATTATATAGTGATAGCTTTATAAACGTTACTTGGGAATTTATATTCCTCTAAAAAATATATCTCTCAGCAAATTTTCACATAGTTGCATTTCATGGTCAAATTTGGCATGTTTTTTCCATCATGCAAACGGCGAAAACAAAAAAAAGTAACGACATGTGATAATTCACAATTAAATTACATGCAGCGGGCTACTGCTTGAATTATATTAAAACCCATTACAAAATATTATTGTTAAAAAAATGCCAATTGTAACAAAAAATTTAAAATTTCAGAACTTATTTTAAAACACAAAAAGGTTTTGTAATGTGCCTTATATATAATTCAAGCAGTTGCCCGTGGAATGTAGTTTAAATGAAATTTATGTAATTTACTTATGTTTATTGGTTTCGGCGGTTCGCACGAAGGAAAACATACAAATTTTTACTTTTAAATGCCATCATGGGAAAACTGGCTGCGCTAATACTTTTTTGTAAGAGAGACATGTACTCCGAAGTAAAAAGTCTACAAAACTAACACTTTGGAACATCTTTACATGGATAAATCCTTCCCAATTATCTTATATAGCGGACGTTGCCGTCGGCCTCGTTCTTTATACCTCGCATTCCGTCAACACAAAAAACACTCAGAACCACGATCTAAGCACTTGCCAAAATGTCTTCACTCACTAACTCAGCTATGTGCTTGCGCGTGTTGCACATTAGATAACTTGAAGATCTATAACTGCAGCTGCTATTTGGAGACATATTGTTGGGCTTGGACATGGAATGTAAAAAAGTATGTACAAATCGTTATTCCGAGAGGAACTCAAAGCTCAATTTGTTGGCAGCCATGAACTGGGGTGAATAAGCTTACATAAAACGTGTTCTGTTGGAGTGTATCGTTTCAACCAGAGGTGTCATTTGGGGCCACAGGGGGGGGGGGGGAGAAAATGCCCCCCCTCCTGGATTAAAAATTTTATGTATATAAATATATTTTTTGTACTTTTAAATTTAAATATTGGTAACTTAAGCACATAAAACTGAAGTTTAATTATTAAAGTATCTATTTTATACGTGCTTAATTAATAAAAAAGATGCAACAAGGTCACTGTCGCCGGAAAACAAAATTTTGCCCCCTCCCCCTTGATAAATCTGAAATGACGCCCCTGGTTTCAACAGATCAGCTGTTAGCCGCAAATAGATTAAAAACACAATAGTTCTGTAAGCATACAGAATTTAAGTGGGATTAGTACTAGCAATTATTGAATAACGGTACTTCTGCATTTAATTTGGCGTACAAAATATATATTATCTTTTATGTTTCGACAAGGCAAAGGGAATAGTTTCTAACATTGTGTGCAGTTGGCATTGCTAGACTACTCTGCATATGAACACCTATGGCAATCCGTTCTAAAAAATTACTTTCTTCCTCCGGAAGGTTACTTGTCAATAACTAAGAAAGTTAGCGAAGTTGTGAAAAACTGGAAACTCTTAGGTAATATCTGGGTCATGTCGGGCCGGAAATTTTAATAAATCTCTTTGTACGGAACTTATTGCGAAAATTAAACAATTCGAAGAAGGCAGGTACTGATCTTCGTTAAAGTGAGCAAATGATTATGTGTTGAAAAACGTGAAAATCGTTTTTAGTTTATTGTCATTTCTATTATATTTAAATATATTTTTTTTTCCGTCATCATGGAGGCAGAAAAATAATTTTCACCTGTGTATCTGAATTTTAAGTATTTTACTGTTTATATTCGAAACAGTCAAATAAGATAAAACCCTGACATTTTGCTTTAAGGCTTTAGGTAATGCTTTTTTAAGCAGTCAATATCGACATTTAAGAATCGATTACTCTGAAACTAATATACCTAAACACATATACCTTTACAAATTGGTTTTCACACAATAAACCCCACAGTTTTAATTTTAGATTTTCCGGCAGAAGTATCACGAATTTGCTAATGAAAATAATCCAAAATATATCAATGCATGATATTGAAAATAGCCCACATCCATTTATTCGTTGTGTGGCTGCACTCATTCTAGAATGATTTAAAGAGTATTCCTTTTAAAAATAATTAGAGTTATCCACACCAGTGTAAAAAAAAACTGCTGAGCATGGCTTGGAAAGTTAGCCCTACCTTTGGCTACATGTTATATTTTTTCATCGGTTCTCGCAATTTCATGAAACACAGAATAGATCAAGTGAGTTATGAACGGCCGGAATATCATTCACAACTAGATTTTTGCAGATAAACTCACGCGTGTTTCTTGCAGACGTATATAATTTTAATAACTCTTTTGCTTAAAATGTTGCTGTTGACAGCAAAATACGCAAAAATTCGGAAATTGCATATTTGACAGCTGTTTGTAATGTTGCACATATACTAATATTTATACCTTTGGTTAACGCACAAAGATACAAATTACTTACAACCAAGATTAATTCAAGGAAAGGATATTCAAGGACATCTCGTTTAATTACTCCACCAAAAGACGGATATAATACTTTTGCGTGAAAAGATGCCATGCTAATTACAGATACCAGCGAAACACATTTTCTTTACCTCACTACAACTTCCTGTTTTGCCTTGCGGTTGTGCGAAACCCTCAGAGTCGCGTGGCGTTTTGAAGCATTACGCACCTTTAGAACATCTGAGCACAGCCCTTAATCCGCGTGTTTCCTTCTCTTCTTTGCTCGTGAATACTTTGATCTCGGTACCTCAGAACGAAGTGGAAGAGATGAGAGACCATCTAGAACTATCTGTTTGAAGATTTACGTCGTCGTGGTTTCGTAAACGGGACAGAAGTGAGCGGAGTTGAAAGGGGAAAGGAAAGAGTACTCGTGGAGTGAAGGGAGGTTTGTACTTTCCTACATCACCACATTTAATGGGTAATGTCTGCTTGATGTGGCCTGCTTCCGTTACTGAGGAAGATGCACAAAACCACTCGTACACTGTAAAAAAGTTAGTAATGTTACTCATCATATGTATGGTAATATTCCTCAACCTTGAGATGGAAATCTGATTTCCGAATATATGTGGACATTTCCGCAAGGTTGAGTATTCGCTACACAAACCACTAGGATGTTTCGTTCGCGCGTTATGTCAAATTGTCCTAGAGGGCGTGCGCCAATATGTAATGAAAAATAAAAATTACTAGTTGAGTAGCTTTCCTTGACACGTGTTGTGTAATTTTTAGAGACATGAACTTTTCGCGAAAAGAAATTTGCCTCACTTTGTGTCAGTGACTTGTGTGCACGTCTGCAGACTTGCTTCACGGTCAGAGATTGGATGTTTTGACATTCGTGTGTCGTGGGGTTTTACACGCAAATCACAGACGTGTGGTGTTACAGTAACCTTATTGTGATTGGTACAGTAAAATGAGAAACGTCACA
>PNEQ01102434.1:178171-195545 GCA_003012365.1 Medauroidea extradentata | reverse complement strand
TAATTTTCCTTCACATGTAGGGGTAATTACCTTCCATTACGTGTCGAGTAAATTGACCTGAATTTTTATACGAAATTCAAGGAAAGAGAGTAATTTTTAAGGGAAATCCATTGCTCGGCAAAATACTCGCGTGTACTATATTACAGGACACTAGTCAGTTTTATTTCAACTTATTTTGTACAGAGATTCGCAAATTTTCGTATCAGAGTTCAATGTTTTAAGAATTTTTAGTTTGAGATAAATTAATAGTAGAGTATTAATACCAATACTTTTACAGACCATCGTAATTCTGATATCTCATCGCGTTTTATTTTCTATACATATTTCTATGTTAAATTTAAAAAAATGTGTATGTATTTTTTGTAAGTATTTTTGTGGTCCATTTTTAACGTAGTGTAAGGCAAATAGAGACATATTTAAGGATCTACTTACTTTGTGTTTTCAGAACAAATCTAAATTCATAGTAATATAATTTTATATTACATCTGTCGATAAGGCCTTTAGGAGAGAACTTAACAATATGAATGATGCCAGTTCAGCCCCTTTCGATCAGGGGCGAAGAGACAATTGGTGATGGCGAAAGTCACCCTTAATTTTTACGCGCTCCGAGGATCTATCGTAAGTGACGAAATCTATAAAAATTTATTTTGGCTTGTTTGTGGGTCTTCTATGAGTTCCTATACCATCCACCCGATTGCAATGAAACATTGGTGTGTTGTAGTGGGTGCTTCCGCAAAGGACTCTGCATATATATATATATATATATATATATATATATATATATATAATAGTCGTGAAGAGGGGATGGGTTATAGGGGCAGAACGGGCTAACCTAACAACAATATGGTTAAATAAATACCTGTTGTGAGTTGTGTGTGCGCCCGTAAAGGTTTCTATAAAATTTTTTTTTGTTCACATTTAAGGCCCCTTAGAAGGAATTCTGGAGCGGCGGCAAACTGAAATACAGAGGCATAACGGGTTATATTAAGAAAAAACAAACTTTTGGTGAGTTTTTTTGCGTGCGCCCGCAAAATTTCTGCCAAAAATGTTATACTTTGTCCTTTTTTTGTGAGGAGGGACGAGAGTGAAAGAAGAGGAGGGGGAAAACAGGCTATAGGGGCAGAACGGGGTACCCAACAAATTCAAGAAACAATTTCGTGTTTCAAAAATATTTTTACATTGTCATCAATCGCCCTTAATATCATTTTGCACCATTCAACACTTTAAAAAAAAAATTTGTTTCAGAAATATTACTGCGTCAATCTGAAAATAACGCGAACAAAGACGGGGGCACTAGCCATTTAAAATAAATTAAACATGATTTTTATTTCGATAAAATATAAAAAATTCATGTCGTTATTGTTGCCATGTAAATGAGTCGGCTGTGTGTATATGTACTAAGATAGTAAAAATAGGGCATTGCAACGCTTGACAAACTCAGTAAGGACTTTACTTCTTAAATATGTAAGATAATTGTTCACTTATGTGAATAAATACAACACATATTTAATATATGAAGTAATTTAATAGTTTGTAAACAAATAACAAAGTCTTGTTTCTATTATACATATTTGGCCTCAGAGACAGTGTTTGAACTTTAGTTTGCATGATTATTCAATTTTATCTTCTTTTCTTCTTCTTCTCTTCCCAAAACCTCTTTATTTTTTTTTTTGTTACTGTGTTCCTGTTTCCTTTGTTCTATCTATACCTTCCTTATTTTGTTACTTTCTTTTACTTCAAATTTTGTGTTCATAATTTTCTTTCTGAATGTTCCTCTTCCCTTTATCATCTTCCTGTTGATTTCTGTTTGTTTTACGTCCTATACATGTGTCTCTGTGATGCTTGATGATATGATTGTGGTCGTTGCAAACTTTACCTGATGTGGTCTAGGATGAAGTGTTGCAAACTTTATGATAATAGCTGAAGGATGTCTCAAACCTTTAATTACACAATTAGAGCGGATAAAAGTGAGGGATAGTCCACGGTGCAGAAGAATAGTTAACGCCTAATAATGAACAAATCCCTTTTTATTAATTTAAACTGCACCTTTGTATCTGTGTAGCCTGTATCGGCACAATCCAATGTACGAACCCAAAGCCAACCGAACTGGGAACTCACTTACGTCCCTCGCGGCTGGTTCGCGCTTCGACTCCGGGGACGGACCGCTGCCCTGGCTGTGCCCTCCTGGACACTGGAGCTAACTGCCCCTCGACGTGGTTGACGACCCTCTGAATCGATGTCGCCCAGCACCTCGTGTCTCCTTGCGACGGCTCTCTCCCGCGCAGCCTTCTCGCAAGCCTTTATAGTCGGGACCCGAGATGTTATTACTACATCCTCGCTCAGCTTGCCCCGCCCTCGGCTGCGTTCATGGCTATGTTACTCTCGTAACATGGTCGTTTCTTTTGTTTAGAGTATTTCTCGTACTGCAACTGCATTGTAGCCTTTTGTTTAGAGTATTTCTCGTACTGCAACTGCATTGTAGCGTCTGAGCTTGGCTAGAAACCATTTTTACGCAAAATAATTTCAATATTCAAGAATCCCTACGATGTTTCGCCGCAAATAAATCATAATTAGCACTTATTTGTTACTAACAATAAACTGAATAGGTTTTTAGAGTTTTGCATGCAAAGTATCACCGAATTTATATATAAAGAGAGAGAGAGAGAGAGAGAGAGAGTGAGAGCGAACGAACGAACGGAATTTTATATTGCAAGACGCCTACATGGATGGCAAAATGACGTTCACGATGTAGCCAAAATTAAACAAGAAAATGCTGTTAACTTGCAGAAACAAGAAAATTCAGCATCATTATAAATGCTGTGAGCTATTTCAAGACTTTTTGGGGGTTGCAAAGGGATATTTTTGTGATTTTTCAAAATTGATTCAATGAGTAGATTTTTTGCTGAATTTTGAGTTGTAGTCGTTTCTAGAATTTTCTAAAGTAACTTTTGTCAAGAACATCATATAATACATTGATACACTGACTTTCAGTTCCTGTGATTTTGATTTCGTAAGTTAATAACTTTTTTTTCTACACCACAACGGCGATTTTGCGATATTGATGACACATTGTTCAAATATTATGGGACCTAATTATTTTATTTAGGAAAATGACATGTTATCTGACGTGCAAAAGTTAAAAAGTGTTTGGCACCAATGTATAGAATAATGAATGTTTACGGTACCAACGTCATTAAAGGTGCTGTCTAACCCAGAGCCCTGAGAATTATATTCGGTGGGCTTCAGCATTGTAAAACATACACATATATGCCATATGTGACTTTTCTGTTCATATCGGTGTCAACTACACATTGCTATAGGATTTTAAGGGGTCCACTAGAACGAACATTTTATTGTGTTAATAATATTTATATTTGTACGAGGTATGTATTGTTTTGTAGAACACATTGTATTTCTTACTGTAATGACAATGTTTTGGCATTCATAGTTTATTTATAATGACATGTCAAAGTCCGAATTCGCATAAAACGGTTTGATGTATTAAAATAAAACCAACTGACCTACCGAAATAATTCACACTGAACGACGATATTGTAGGCTTTAGGGCCTCTTATATAAAAACAAACACCAAAACCTTTTTTTCGCAATTTTCTATAATTTAGAATTTTTTAAATTTATGTAAAATTTCAGAATTTTTTTGATACAAAAATATTTAAATTGAGGTTTTCATACAAGATGCCTTGTAGTCTACAACATCGTTATTCGTTGTGTATAATTTCAGTGCGGAAAGTCAGTTGGTTGTCCTTCAAATCATAAAACTATTTTAGGCAAACTTGGACTCTGAGATGCTGTTATAAATAAACAATGAAAGCTAAAACATTTTCATTACAGTAAAAAATATAATGTGTGTCTATAAAACAAACACTATCTCGTACAAATATAAATATTGTTAAAGCAATTAAAATTCTCAGTTAAGCGCCCTATTAAAGCAGTTTATTTCAATATCCTGAAAATCACTCGAGAACGTTGACTCATACTTACATAATTTTATTTATGTTAAAGTGTTCTCCCCATCTGAAAGCAAAAAAATCGTAAACCAAATATACCAATTTAACATGTCAATATATATACTTCACGGCAGAGCTTCAAGGTAGGCGTGAGTATCGTTTAGGCGATTTGTGCGTAGTATGAATATATATTTATTTATTTAAGTTTTAATACTATGAGTACATCTTGTATATCTAGAGTTTTGAAGTTGTGTGCTGTTTAAATTTTTAGAAATTAATTTGTTTGGATTAATTTTCCTTGAACATATTTTTTTACAAATACATAGGAAAGTATTAAAATTGATGTGACTGTCGTATGATAATTAAGAACCTTGCTACTAGCGATGGCTTGAGGTACCTGGGTTCAAATGTTAAAAGTTTTTTTCTGTGATGATTGTAAAATATCTATAATCTAATTTTGCCACGAAAGTTTAAAATTCTGCTTTAAAACATTGTCTCACACTAGGAAAATGCCGAAGGGACCAAACTGTAATGCAAATACCTCAAGTCGTTTAGTAAAGCTGTTGTTTTCATTCCTTTCCTGCCTGCCTATGGTGCGAGAGGTCCTGGGTTCGAATACCAGCACGGATATTGATGTTTGTGTCACCAACTTAGGTTCAGATAGTTTGTAAGCCGTCCCTCACTAGGACTAATGGCATAAAAACGGGGGACGTTAATACCACATCTAAAACAAAAATAAATAAATTCATCCTTTCCCTCACTGATTGTATGTACGCGTTATGTACCGAATCTAAAAGTCTGCGTAAATTTATAAAATACTCACTAAAGCTTCATGAATACATAACAGTTGCAATTGTTTTGTCAGGACATGTAACTTCAAACAGACAATGGCAGTGGCGCCATTTTCAACTTACCATTTCTTCTGTTTTTCATACACCAATATATTCCTTGTTGTCACAAAAATAGTTATTTCCGAATTTATTTAGAAGCGAAACAAAAAAAAGTGTAATCTTAATCTTAAAACACGTTAGGCCGGGATTACGAAGACTTCATGTTCACGTCTCGCTTACCACTTTATCACATTCTCGTGTACGTAATACGAACTCAATTAAGGTTCCATATTACGATCCTTCACGTAAGCTGCAAGCAGGCAATGAACAACGTCGTGAAAGGGCCTTGAAATTAATAGTCAAAGGTAACATGACACAATAGAAGAAATGAACTCCTCCGAAATGTGGTTGGCCCAGGCGATCACGTGGTATAACTTCACGTAACAATTTAACTTAAAAGCTTGACTTCGACAAGCTATTCGTTACGTGAAAGTGAACGTAAGTATAAAGTGAAGAGATCGTGATAGGTCCCGTTCAAATGTGTTTGTCAAGGTGATTCCTGCTTACGTGAAAGTTAATGTAAAGTGAACGTGAAGTCATCGTAATACCGGCCTAACCGACGATTTAAAAACTTTGATTTTAAGTATTCAGTATAGGTGCACGGAAAGGTAGTTGTGGAATCATGTCCAACACGACACTGAGCTAACGCATGGTACACAACAGTGCTGGTCACATTACTTATTTTAATATGAATAAAATATGGCTGTATTTCGAATGTTGCCGTGGCTTGTAGCTGTCTACGAGTTTCGGTTAGGGCAATGACTTGTGCTCCTAAGTGGCGGAATAATGTCAGGTTAAGGAGCCTTGTTCGTTACGAAAAGGAAATAAGAACACGGAGACCAAAAGGGTGAAAGGGCGAGAGGGAGAGGGAGAGAGAAAGAGAACAAATTTAACTCAATCCCCTTCGCGCCAGTTTACTGTTCTCCAAACCTGCTGCAGTAACATTATTTCCTTCCTTCTACATCTCCGCTTCTTCGCACTGCCTAATTTCCTCCGCACCTCGTCTCCAGGTCGCGTTCAGAAAAGTTACCCCACGAGTAAACTTTACTCTTTGTTTGTCCGAAAACCTCTAGTGAAGAAATCTTATTCGTTCTCGTGACGTCCAAAAAACTAAAAAATTATTACTCAGCTTTATTTTTTGAAGGTTGGAAACTTGAGCCCTTTAAAACCAACTTATTACAGAAATACTGTTAAAAGTAAATATAAAAATGTTATTGTTAATAATGTTATACCAAAGTATGTACTTTTTTTTCTAAGTGTGAGGGAAATTTAATAGTTTTCCTCACCTTTTTTCTGAATGGATGCGAAATGGAGTTATGAGGTTTTACAATTAAGGGGACGTTGTACTGATCTGCATTTTTGTAATCATGCTCGGGAGAAGGTTAGGACAAGTGTGCGTCTATTGAAACGAAGGTAATTATTATTTTTTAGTTAAGTTATGGGTTATGTAAGTAAAAGGATAAATGTGTTTTGTCAGGAAAGAGTTGAGTATTACTCCAAATTTTCCTGTAAACTAACAATTTACCCCTTATATTTACACGTGAACGTTCCAAAATCATATTTTCTTTAGCTTTGCTCATGATTACTCTAGGTTAATTTAATTTTGGAGTAACTTTCTGGAGCACAAACAACCATACTAAACGCCGGAGAAAGTGTAAACACGATGAAACAAATTCACTCCACAGAACGCTACTTCGTATATGGTTTAGGGAAACAAAGGTGCGGAGAAGCCGATGTTGCGTGAACCTAAGTCTCTTCTGGGAGAAGTGCAATTTCGAACGGACGCTTGCCTGTAGCTGTTGCGCGATGTTGTAAAACTTGTTATTTTACTTATATGTTTAGTCATGTTTTATAGTGGTTGGGTGGCTGTAGTCAAAGGTAGGCAATTTATACTGAAACTAACTAGTTATGTGGTTAAGTTAAGGGTGAGGGTTACAGTTAAATGAAAAATGTCAATATAATTACGGTGGTTTTGTTCTACATAGTTTAGTTACAAAATACTACACGGTTGTACTACATAATTTAGGTAGGAGGGGAGCGGCTGTTTAAATATTTACGTTGTTCTACTCTATGATGGGTGACCCTTCAGACGCCTTAGACCTCACCGTTAGCATGACGCCGGAAGCTGATGATGATTGTGTCGGCTATCGATGGACGGCGGCACGTCGTGGGTCTCGACCCAGGACCATCCTGGCGAGATGGTGACGGCTGGAAGGCTTGAAGGAGACAGACCTCGATTCCCCCGATACATTACATTATATTGACACACTTCAGTGCAGGTGGGGAGAATCGCTTAGGCCCTCGTCTTGTGCAACTACTGACCTGATTGCACTGCCGTCGTCGCTAGCCCGTCCTCCAGGCTAGGCTCTCGGTAATCACAACAGCGTTATCGGTCCCTACGAACTCCCGGGCAATAAGGTCGAATCTTGCACACTACAACACTTGCCGCACCACCTCTACGCCCAAACCGCTCAACTCGTGTGCAGTATTAACGTTCGCTTATCCCCTAATTATAATTAAAGTGATAGCCATATATATTTAAGAAAGAAGAAATTATCGTACTTATTCAAAGGTAGGGCAACTTTAAAGGGGAGTGTTAAACAATTTGACTGTATTTTCAGTTTTTTAGCCACAACATTTATTCAAATTGTACTATCAAAATTTTCTCTTCGACAAAGCATAGGATATATTCTGCTTGACATAAATCATGATGGAATATTTCATTAACTTGTCTTGCAAAATCATTTCAAAATATTTCTTGGAAGTTAACCAATAAATCTCTTTCTATGATACTGCATGACAAATTAATGAAATATTCCAATATCATTTATGTCAATCAGATTACCAAGAATATATCCTACGCTTAGTCGTAGAGAAAATTTTGGTATTACAATTTTGAATAAATGTTATGGCGGCGCAAAAACTGAAAATACAATAAAATTGTCTAACACTCCCCCTTAAAAAGGCCGTTTATAGTTGTCGAAACGCGTTGTGTTAAAAACTCACGTTTATTTCTTAAACTGTAATACCGGTTCACAATGGATCTGTGTATTATGAAATGAAAAATCATTTCAGAGAAAGATTTTCGAGTATTTTCTATACATCACGGGCGTTTGTAAAACTACTTCCGAGAGCTCCAAAGCGTATTAAAAAGAAACGGCCTGTTCGTACAGCTATATCTCACACTGCTCTCAGATTGATACAAACATAAATGAGGCTTATACAATGAACTTGGAAACAAACTTTACCGTAGTAAAATTATAAGGTCACCGCTTAAGGACGTTAAAATAGTGGAATATCGTAATTTTATATTTGTTTGAAATATAGTGTTTTCTAGACGATACTTGGGAGTATATTTTCGTCCGAAAAATTAGCTCAGCAAGTTTTGATATAATAACATTTAAAATTAAATATTTGTATGATTTTCGTTCTTTTAAGCCCCAACATTTATTATCGTAAATAAATGAATAATTTTACATTAACACTACATCTCACGGGCAACTGCTAGACGAAAATAAAAATTATTAAATAATATTGAAAACATTTTTTTGAATACTATGCTACTTTTAGCAAAATGGTTTTACATTACTAAAATTTAACATAGAAATCTAGTTATTTGATTTTAATTTATGTTTAAAATAGTTATTTTCTCTACGTACTATATTCTAAACATGTAGTAAGTGCGAATATTCTTAACTCTCATATAGAGTTAGGGTCAGGAAATTTTATCATATTAAATCCAACTGTGAAATCATGTTTGTGTTTAAAGGAGTGGGTTCATAATAACTATATTACAGTATTTCTACTAAATTTAGGTTACCTGTGCAGAGTTTGGCGCAGGGAAAATATTTTGCTGCTAGTTGCGTTGTATTCGCTAACGAACTTAATAATATACGAAACTGCAGTAAAATTAATTTTAATTATACGTGGCAATGATACGTCATTTAATTTACTTTTAAAGTGAAAAACAAAGCAATTTTGGTTTTCAAATTATCGATTTCATGTACCTTAAAATTCAGGAAAGCTTGTCGCATGCCAAACATACGAGAATACACATGATGAACCCTTAGAAAATTGGGCGAAGCCTCACATGACCCCACAACAGCAAACGAAGTCCGCTTCTTCTCGTTACACCGCAGCCTTACTCACCTTAATCTTGACGTTTTACTTGCGAGAATGTAGGTCGTAAAACTCAAATGTTTTGTTTAGATACGGTTAAGAGTACGTAAGAGTAAAATGTACTCACAAGTATCGTCTAAAAAACTACCAATATTTCATAAAAATATGAAATTCTGATTTTATCGGACTAGAACATCCTTAACGCGCGTCGCTGCTCGCGTCTCTCTCGCCTGACCGTCAACTGCTGCGCTCCTATTGGCTACACAATACACACACCACCCTCTAAGAGACTAAATGAAACTCACGCCGTTTCGTGATTGGGCGTCCAGCAAACCTAATTGCGCAAAATACTCGCAAACAAGGAAAACTCGGCTTCTTGTTACTCGGCTAACCGGCCGTAACTGGATGAAGTTAAGGGGCCCGCCTACGTAGCGCCTTAGCGGCCGTTCGACCTCATGGACGTGGAGTTTTCCCCCACAAAAGCGGGATTGGGTCAACCCCTGTTGTGGAGGAGGTTGTCTCTCGCTCTCTCTGTTGTCCTCTCGGCTTGGTCTCGCGAATCCTTCAATTTTTCACAACACTGGCTGCATATTTGCGTAGGACACATATTACAAGAACAATATTTCCTCAAAATGTTCAGTTGTTACAAGGTACAAACAGTTACGGGATCGAAAGCTTAAAGATAGCTCTGCTACGGTTAAATGGTTTTAAGTAAAAATAACAAAAAATAACGACATTATACAAGACGGAAAAGGCACTAATTTGGAATGTTAAGGCCCTATTTTCTAATTACTTAAGAAACTGATAGAACTGAAACCATTTACCCTTAGTGTGAGGTACTTTAATATCTTTTATATGTCTAACACACAATCTCACGACTAATATTTTCTGTGAAAAAAACCATTCTCCTGAACCTCTATATCACAACTTTCATGGCGGGTAGGCACGGCTACCGCAATTTTCATCTCAATTTTTAATTTTTTATTTGTACCAGATATTTTTTTCTTATTGTAGACACAAAATGTGACTAAATTTGGCTCTTATGAAATTATTTTATCGTTCAAAATTTTCGCGTAATGGCTTGTTAAAGTCATATTTTGCATGTTTCCGTTTTAACGACTACACTAAAACCAACTGATATACCAATCTAAAAAAAAAAAAAAAATCACAGCGGATAAAGTCATTGCAGACTACAATGTTATGCTCATAAGAATAAAGAACAAAAATTATTTGTACTAAAAAAATATTGAATTTTTAAAAGTTTCAGTATTTTTTAAATTAACCCTCACACACACCTTCCTATAAAATGTCTGCTTTTTCCTCGAGTCGTGGGCCCCCAAAAGCAACACGACGCATACCCAAATGCATATAAGTCGTTCACCATAAAGTGAATACTGAATAAAGTTTTCTTTCAGCCGTTTTGCAGCCATCTTTACTATTTTCAATATCAAAACTTCCACGTAATTAAAAACCCATATAAACGTTTCGATACACTCAAATGTTAATATGTATTGGCCCAATAAAACTTATTTTTAATTAATTACAAGTTCTGTTAAGTGCTTCGTTTAGAGCGAACCGCCTATAAAAACAAAATATTATGAATAAAATTCGTTCCTTGAGTTGAATAATTACTACAGAGATCGTTAAAATTAACACCTGCGTGTATATATGAAAATTAAAAATATAATAGGAAACAGAAATACAACAAAAAAGACATTTATCTAGTATTCCCATAAAAAATTAAAAACCAACATTGTTACAAGCTCTGTGATTGGTTAGTTGACACCACTTCCCGATACCAGCGCTCAAGCGATATAAATCTTCCCTGTGCCAAACTTTTAACATTGATATTTCCGACCTGTATTAGAATTAACCATAACTAAACGTATGGCGTAAAATATTAGATTTCGTATCTGTTTTGTTTTGACGCCAGTAGTTGCGAAGTCGACGTAAACTTTGAAGCAAATGGCCGTAATTCCTTTACCTGTATTCACGGTATAAACATTTTAAAATATATATAATAAATTCATTTTGTTACGCTTAGGAGGGTAAATTTTCAAAAAATTAGGTATTAATATGAGAACATTAATATTTTTAAATTATCTTATATGTAATATGACTATATAGAACCAGATCTGTGGTGTGTATGGAATATGGTTTTAGAAAAATGACAACCAATAAATCAAACGGCATGTTTGTAACATGCTCTTTATTTTTTTGGCGGAAACGTTGCTAAGGTTAATAAACAGCTACTGACAATAAAATCAAGCAAACAGATCGCTTTTCGCTGTTGCCTAAATGCAAGCATCCGTTATCTACAAATAAAAATGAATGTTCGTTTGTTTGTTCGTTTTTTAACCGTTCCTATGACATTCGTCTGATTACGATGAAGCAATGGTGATTCGTGGGTACGCCTACAAAGGATTCGGCAAAAAAAATATTGATGAGGTTGGGGGGGGGGGGGCGATATACAAAGGAATACACGAAACGTTTAGTAAATCAATTTTAGTCTTCTAAATGTTTTTAAAACGGAATATTTTTTACCCCTAACATTTTTCTGCACCTTAAAGTATCTTTCAAAAATGTTAGGTATCGCATTAAATTGAAAATCCTGCGAACGAAGTCGAGGGTACCAGAAACTAGTAAAGTCATAATTGGTGCTTATTTGTGTATATATTTATTAATATTTAATATATATAACAGGTTTAAGTTGCAGAATCCTCCATGGTTCAAATAATTATTCCAACAAACCCACCGCGCCAGGTAGCGAAGCGGTAAAATACCGAACTCACGATCGGGAAGAAACGAGATCGATTCCCGGTCCGCCCATCCCGATTCTTCTTTTATCTTGGTTTCATAAATGTTCCCAAGTGAATGCTTCGACAGTCTCATAGCTATTAATCTAAATATTATATTCTTGTTAATATAATATATATGCGCGAGTTGTAAAATCGAGTAAATTTAGTATGTTATGTTGACCAATGTGATTATTCAACAGAAATGTTAATGTAACGTAAATTAATAGAAATGTCACACAAAAAACGATACAGTACTTTTAACATAATTACGTGTGTTTATTGCAGGAATATTCTTGGCTTCAATCTGTGTCGTCACCAAAATCGTTGTTTGAATTCTAGTATAGAACACAAGTACACGAAGTACTTGTTGAATGCTTTTCCATACTAACTACGACCGCCATATTTTACTTGATATGAATTTAATGTTTTGGGACGGTTATATAGCAGTGTAGATAAAAAATGTAATCCCTATTTTTATTTCTTCAAGAAAATGTTTATTTTTCCTAGTGTCTTCAATGGATTAAACGCATATACTTACGTAGTAAGTATTAAGATCATTTTTTAAATTTGCTGTTCAAAATTTTCTGATTTTATTCGTTAGCTTCTTTAATAACTAAAGTATATGGAAAACATGGTTGCTGAAGTATATATGCATAACTAACGAATCCCTAGATGTTAAAAATTAATGAAGAGAAAAAAAGACACTTTATCTTCGCAATATTCTTGCAAATTAAAAATTTATAAAAATACTCCATAAAAAAATTATAACCGGAACCTAGTTAAATACAAAATTCTAAGAAGTACTTGGAAATTACCTTGCTTTTACCGCAATACACATTACATTTCAAATTAACTTTTTAATGAATACTGTGTTGGGAATATTTTCTAGCACAGCAAACTAGTCTAATTTGTAGGGCATAACGTTGAAAGAAATTTTTCATACAATTGTGGTATTATTGCTGCCTTTCTTTTCTGGTACTGGTTCATGTATGACTCAGTTTCACGTGCAGCATTAAAATTTATTATTTATGTCACACCATGCAATGCAGAAAGCGACATTAGCCTTACAAATTTTGCTGCAGACAAAACTACCCAAGAAATATGCATGAAAGACAACCAAGTTAATGTCATCAACTGTCTGTTTGCTCGAAGTTTCCCCGACTTTGCTTAAAAGTTTGTTTAGAAATACAGTCCACCAAAAGAGAAGAAGGAACAGACAACAGGCGCTTACGATAACCTTACTCGACCTACTGAGTAGAGATGAAGTCACTACAAAGCAGCTAGAAAACCTGGTGCGAATTCAGTCTAAATACGTTAATAATCTCTAGATATTCAATTCGAGCTCTTCGCTGAATCTACTTAGCAGATCTATTCTGCTCAGAAGCAGGGCTTAGATAGCCGCCAGCATAGGCGCAATTGGAATGGACATTTGGGGAGGGCACAATTCTGTGAATACTGTTATACTCGAGCTACCCCTACCTGTAATCAGTAACGTAGTCAGAATTTATGAATTTCAGACGGGGAAGGATGGCTATCCTGCGAATGTCATAAAGGATCACCCACCACATCCTTAAGCGAGGGGTCCAGGGGTCCTCCCCCGGGAAAATTTCGGATTTCAAGGTGCCAAATAATGCTATTTTAGCGGTTTTCATTGCTTAACATTGAATATTCTACTGGCAACAGTATCACTGATTTTTCAATAATAAATTAATTGTAATTTTTAAGACCTTCATTGGTTATTTATTTGCCCTAGTGCCCCCTTCCCTTAGTTACGCCTATGGCTGCCAGCGCAGATGATAAACACGAAGGAGCGCGTAAAATGTAAACAAACACACACTCCAGTGTGCGTGCACTCAATAATATCTATTCCCGATGATTAAGTCTAGCATGTTTGTTCAGTATAACATTTATACTACGCTATTTGTTATGGTCTTTATAAGAAATTACCATTCTAATTAGGGAAAAACATGATTACGTATTATCTAATAGTCATATTAAGGGGTTTGCTCAGTTAATAATTGTTTAGGATTGACGTATAAATAACACACTAAATTTTCTGATAGTAAAATTATTTTCGAATCAAAATGCGATTTTTCTTTTAAATTATGTAGTTATAGAGGCCTATACATTATCACACTAAAAATTATGAAAATGACAGTTTCCCATTTTTGTAGAGTTTGTGGTTCCAAGCCCTAATTTTCCTAAAAACAGCATATGATTTCTACTCGAAAGTAAATCATACTACCGCATAATGTTGTATAAATAAACGTCCGCTGATAAAATACCTACTCGGCAAAAAATCTCATCGAATTTTCATGAATAGTTCAGATTTTATTGATGATTGAGTATTCCAGACATCCGCTCGACGTCGTACCTTTCCATGCCCCTTAAACATCCAAAGATTGAAAAGATCTTGTTTTGTGATCAATACTAGCGAGTAGATTATAACTACCATGTTTTCGTAAGCGCCCAGCTTGAAGTTCGTTACGCGTGACAGGACTTTCTCAAATCGCCGCCTTTACGAGGCAACGACGATAAAAATAAATACGTGCATACGGAATTGACCTCAACGGCGTAAATATATAGTAAACTTTACTGGAACGTGGCCTAGCTACGTGTTGAATATAATATTATCGTATTAAACGTGAGCCGCGGTGATCATGTACCGAAGAGCTTGGATATTATATTTCCAATATAACTTCCAATTTCATACAAGTCATCATTAAAGAAGATTTTTTTGCTTGTAGCTCGTTTTACAAAATTAGACAACGTGGTTCTCAGCTGCATCGTAATTAGGGGATTATGACATAAAACGTTTGAGGACACGAAAAAAATCGTTAACGTGGGAAAATTAAGTAGGCACTTTCTAAACTTGATAAGTGGAAGGAAATAGTATCCTACTGTCCGCGCTCAGCTCTTAGTGCCACGCTTGTATGAATTTATTGTCGCTACAGACATAGACGTTACAGCTAGGGTCAGTACCATGCTGTCGTGCAAGCTATCCTCTGTAACGACGTAACTCTGGCGCGTTTGATATTACGTTGATGCGGTGTTCATGCCGTTTAGGACAAAAACTGTATTCACTCCAGATATTCAGAGCTGGGGCGCGGACAATATTTAGCAATGTGTCTGTAATTTTTTTTTGTGGGCAAAAAGGGGAGGGGGACAAGAACTACCTGCTTTTTGACAGGTTTTAGGGGTTGCTGGTGTACCGTCGTGCGTGAGGCAATTTGGTAAGTGAAGTTTATAGTACCTCGTGGCGCCGCCATGCCTGACGTCTAATGTGTTATTAGCCTGATACACAGGAAGTCTCCCCTATTTCCCCTGTCAGGCAGGCAACCCTTCGCGCGTGGGTGGTGAGCGCGCCGCCGAGGCGGCAGGGGAAGGGGTAAACGATCACAAAAGCACGACAGACAGCAGCGATAAAACTGGCCTAGTGCGGTAGGCGTGTTAGGGTTGTGTGAAATTCATAATTTGATATTTATACGAAACAGTGTTAGTTCTGCAGACGTTACGTAGACTACTTTATTATCTTATGGAAAATTATTAAAAACGTCTAGTATTCACATAGAAGCATGCCAAAGTCAAAAAGTTTTGCATTGGTAGGGTTGCATATACACAACGAAAACCAACAAACTTATCGAAATGAAACAATTCACATGGCAATTAGAATTCATCGACAACATGCTAAAAGCTACAAAAACATAAAACAAAGTATTTTTGTATGTTTAAAAACGTGCTGAAAATAAAGATTTTCTATTGAAAATATTCGAAATCATTTGTACGCTCAAATACCAAAAACCCATATAATTTCGACAAAATATCTTATTTTCAGCAAACAGCGGCATTCTTTGCGATTACAACGATACAACGTTTATAGCAATGCGAAGTGTCAATTCGCTGAGGTGTATGTTGGCAGTTACTAGTGCACATTCCTTCTATGACGTGACGATCTACCACGACGAGGTCTCGCTTGTTTCCTGACGTTCTGCAAATACACTTTGAAAGCGCGGTATTTCCGTAGACGTGGTATGGGCGAAGACCTGCAAATTTCACGAGTGTTTATGACTGCAGACTAGACTATAAGTTATTGCTCACTCGCTCGAGGTTTTCCATTAGTATACATTGTCGTAGCTTGCAACGAGGTACGCTTTTGGCCAATAATACAATCTCCAAATTTAGAATGACTATTTGCGTGCAAAACAGTCAAAAATGCTAATTATATCACACTGTGACTAATTATGTCACAGAATATGTTCAAAATTTTGCAGTTTTAGTCTGTTACCAAATGAGGCTGTTAGTTGCAAAGAAAAGTCTTTATAAAAAAAAGATTATAAAGTCTTCTGAATAAGCTTGCAACACTGCATGTAAAGAAGATAAAATTTTGCCGCAAACCCGCCAGTTTCAAAATAAGGACGTACGTAGCAAGAGATACGGTTTTCCCCAGACGGGTGCTCGCAGCATAACTAGCCTTATCCAGTTGAAGATGTTTGCAGTTAAACTTACCTTATTTCACAACAACCGCACATAAAATTTGTTTTTGTGCTTCACAACAAACCACCAGTTTTCCGCTTGATTTCGATTATTTTTTTTTGCGAATAATACTTTCCTTGAGGGATATTATTTGTCCCTTTCTTAGTAAATTATGGAATGGTTCAATTCGCACTGATGTATTATTTTCGTGTCACCCACTGTGGTGCACATGGTTAAACAAGTTTGGCGACGAAGTAATTTTTCAGTGCTGTAGTAAAGTCGTGAAATAATTTAAAGAAGGAAGGACTGAAAATGGAAAACCGTAATGAAACTGGACCTGTCACAGATGGAATGAGTAGAGAACGAAAACGCCAAACCAAAACATGGGCACGAGAGAAAGCTGAAGAAACAAATTAATATTTTTTACTAGCAAACTGCGCATAACCTCTTATGTGCAAGGTTATTTCGGTCTGATTGATTACTTTACGACTATCTGGTTTCCAGGTGTACAAATTCCAAATCGTTACCGAGGATGGGACAGTGTAGTCACAACTCAAATACTTTTAAATTTGATGTGCAACACTCAAGGCATAAGATGCTTTACGTCAATGTTATTTATGAATTTTAGAGTAGATTCCTTCATACTGAAATTCACAAATCAAAGAGCCGCAAGACGATTACGAGCAAAAAAAGGGAATCAACAGCAGCTTCGCCAAAAGAGAACCAAGGCGCGGATAGGCTGCCCAAACTGTACAAAACAAATAAACAGTAAGTTATACAGTTTGTAAAAATTATGAGGCTTGCAGAATACCGTTATATATAAAGGACAAAAGTACACGTAAGTTATGTACCTGTCTTGTGATTTGACTATGAAGAATGATTTATACAATAATATTCACAAATCTGAGTTGCGAGTCAAATGCAACTACTTCAGAGACATTTTAAATTTCAATTTTAACATTAGCTTCAAATTACATGCAAGAGGTGGATATTCAACTGGCATATACCCCACGCTCCGGATAATTGAAGGAACTGCAATATATATATATATATATATATATATATATATATATATATATATATATATATATATATATATATATATATATATATATATATATATATA